>JAFFST010048466.1:51529-81360 GCA_022414735.1 Noturus placidus | reverse complement strand
TTCCCTGCTTGATATCACTTTGCTTGTATCTCTCATTTGTAAGTCGCTTTGGATAAAAGCGTCTGCTAAGTGAATAAATGTAAATGTAAAATATGTAAATGTACAAAAAAATAAATAAATGAACGTGTCGGGACGGTGGGTTTATCCCGGAGCTGGCAACATTGGCCTCCGTTCGACTACCCACGTGATCGGAAGTAAATAAAGTTCCCGCGTTGGTTCGGACAGCGAGGAGTGTGTTTCCAGGGTGATTAACATTGCACCACCATGGATGAGCTTTATTTAGACAACATTGACGAATATGTTAACGATCAGAATAAAATTGTAAGTTCCACACGGATATTTAACGCGTATGATCGCTTTTCGTTTGGGATTGTAAACGCCAGTTTATTAGCCTAACACTATGGAGAAAAAAACAACAAACAAACAAACAACCTAGCTAGCACTGTGTGTTAAAGTAGATCTGATAGAGAAGTAAACTTCATCTTGGGTATTTATTTGAGATTTGTACGGAGGGAAGCATGGATTTAATTGTGATAATTGTGTGTAGTTTCTCTGCACATGTCTAGAGAAGTCTATCTTCAGTGGCGCCGTTTTTCTATGTTCTTCCATGTGTTTAACATCAAATACTCCAAAGGGATAGGGGATTCACTAGTGTCATGTTTTTGGGTGTTACTCGTATGTTTGTGTTCTTTTCTGAATCTATTATAATATTATTATTATTATTATTATTATAGATTGAATCAGTTCTCATACATAGCCCTAGAAGGGCTAGAATTTATAAAATGGTTGAGACAAGACGATGCTGAATCTGAGCATGCGCAGTCGTCTTGTGGATTGGATTAAAAGCTGTTGGTGAATATTTATAAATGTTTTTATTTTATTAATTTTCTTAAATCCTCTTTGTACATGTCCAATATCTAATTCTGCAGTTTTCCCCATTAACCTTTTTTTTTTTAAATACAACTGAATGGATAATCATCCTATTTTGCTTTTGTAATGTTTATGTGACTCTATGGACCCCCTGTGTGGGGTGAGGATTAACCATACATATTAACCAAATAAATTGTATTTTCATCTAGGAGTTGTTCTGTAAAACTGTTTTTTGTATGTGTCAAGAATATATTGCAAAATATTCATTTCAAGAGCCCCCTAATGCATATAACATTTATATAATATTTAACTTGTAATGACTGTTCATGCTACTGGCACCCTGTCCAGGGTGTACCCCGCCTTGTGCCCGATGCTCCCTGGGATCGGCTCCAGGTTCCCCCGTGACCGTGAAAAGGAGTAAGCGGTTGAAGATGGATGGTTGGATGGACTGTTCATGCTGTTATAGGAAAATAATCAACAACAAGGTGGTATTGTCGTTTGTTTATTCTCCTATAACAACATGAATGGTCATTACAAGTTAAATATTACATCATGTTATATGCATTAGGTGGCTCTTGAAATGAATGTCACAATGTTTTATTTGTCTTCATTTTTATTTTATTAATAAAAGAATGAGTGCATATAATTTATTTTAATCAATACATTTAACGTTGTCGAATGTGCGCAAAACAAGTTAGTTACTGTTATCACTTACATTATAGCAGATATAAACAGTTCCTCCACCTGCATTGTTTGTTTTTACTCTTTCTTGATGTTAGTAAGACCAAAAAAAAAAAAAAAAAAAAAAGACAGACAAAGCACACATTTGTCTGTTATGAAGACTTTCCCATGGTTGAAAACCTGAGCTGACACTAAATGCCTCCTTACGGAAAGCATCACCGTATCAGTGTTAAAATGGAGCATGCTTTTAATCCTTTTATTAGTAATCTCAGATTATGTGGAGCGTCCACCATATAAGTTCCTGTGAATGAGTTACTAAAGAAATGATAATGTATTAGAATTAATGCATTAACACAAACTTGTCCTTTGCAGCTGTGTTACTGTCAGAGCTTCTGTTATAGAAAATTAATCAATACCTGACCAATCAGAATCAAGAATTCAATAGTGCTGTGGTATAATACCCTTTAATTGTTCAGTGACCTTTAGCAAGAAAATGTAACTTGAATAATCTGTAAAACTATTTTCCCACAAATAAAGTGCAAGACATTTTATTTGGCCAATGAAATTGACATTGGCTAATTTACGCTAACCGTGAATAAACATGATGTTTGTTCTAATACTGGTTCTGACGCCATTATGATATACAGACCAATTATCTTCTGCCAATAATACATTTGAATTTTTTTTCAGATATTAACCCAATTACATTGATTTTGTCCAAACAGGTCACCTATAAATGGCTGAGTCTCACTCTTGGTGTCCATGTTAATACAGCTAAACAGTAAGTATTTTCCTTTGGTGCCAATCTTAATATTTAATTTCAGCTAACTGTTGTCGTTGTTTGATTGGATTTGTTGCAGAATGCTGCATCACTACATAGAGCAGCGACGGAAGGAGCGGTCTGGAAACACTCTGAATGCAACTTACTTAGTCTCTGGGAAGTGTTTGGAGAATGGCAGCATGGTGACGCCTTTGTGTTTGAATTAAGAGTTATTAGAATGACACAATTTCTTGGACAGACATTGCTGATAGTAAACAATGAAAGAATACATGGTGATTAATATTTGTGCTTTCGTTAATGCAGCATAGTACATTTTATGACTTTTCTGTCATTACCTCTAGTGTCATAAGGTGTCAGTAGTGCGTGAAGACAAGCTTGAGGGTATGGTTCTTTACATTTTAATTTTCTACTATTTTGAAACACCAGTGTCTATAAGAGGGCAAAAATTAGCGTACAGTTAAATATGCTAAACATGAACACTAGACATTTTCCACCACATGTATACGCTGAAAGCTCAGTGCTTTTCATTAACTCTACAGTATGTTTAAGTCGTGTATTAAAATGTCATAATTTTAACCATTTATAGTTCAATTTAATGTTTTGGACCTAACTAAATGGAATTAACTTTATAGAAGATATGAAGGACCCTCATCAGTCTCATTTCCCTTGGCGTTAAGAAAAAAATACAAGTTCCTGTGTACGTTTTTAACTGTGGAAATGATGCTACGCCTGTAATTTGCCTTGCAACTGGAGCTGCTGAGTTATTTTTCATTGAATTATTGATCTAAGTCCAAATTATTGACTTTTTTGAGATTAAAATTTGAGTTTTGTATTGACCACAAAAAAAGGACTTCGTATAAATTTTTTTAACTATGATGGGTTGGAAATATTTTTCTATTCTGCATAGTAAGCACTGGGTGATTAAATGATGCGTGTTGATTCTGATGCTGATGCTGATTCCTTTGTATCCTCAATCTTTAATCATATCCAGATGCAAAATCCAAGCTGGATGTGACGATTAGCGTGCATGTGTACAGTGTTCAGAAAGCTGAGCTGAAGGACAGTGCACCGCTATACAGTACTGATTACGATGCTATGAAGGAGAACCTTAAAAATTGTAACAAGTAAGTATAATCTGATTGGTCAGGTTTTTTTTATGTAGTTGTTCTTATAGTAGGGTGCGCGGTGGCTTAGTGGTTAGCACGTTCGCCTCACACCTCCAGGGTTGGGGGTTAGATTCCCAATGTGGCCCTGTGTGTGGGCAGAGTTTGCCTGTTCTCCCCGTTTCCTCCGGGTACTCCGGTTTCCTCCCCCAGTCCAAACACATGCATGGTAGGCTGATTGGCATGTCTAAATTGTCCGTAGTGTGTGAATGGGGTTTCTAGCAAAATTTATGACAGGAACTTGTTTGAGGATGTCCTGCAACATGAAAAAATCTATAGGTAGGTAAGAATTAGTGATGCTACATGTGCAGTTGTGGATGAACACAACCTACCTAAACACCTAAATCTTATCTATTTACAACACAAAAGATCTATGCAAGTCCATTAGTAAATAGGATTGTCTGATTTGAAATATTTCTCTTTAGAAATGTAAATTATTATTTTTTTAAATTTCAAATCATTTAGAACGGGTAAAAAGAGCTAAAAACCTGCTGAGTGTCATTTGGTAATCAGGTTAAATATTAACTAATCAAGCCTTTCCTACTCAGTTATACAAAATGTCAGATGGATTTGAAACTGGTTTGTTAATAATAAAAGAACTACTAATAGGCAAAGAAAATCCTACATTGTTGTTTTCTCAAAGCCTTAAAGCATTAATGGATCTGTTATTATTATGATTATATAGAATAGATGAACTCCTCAAAGTTTTACTTTGACAGCATATTTCATTGTTCACAGATACAGTGCAATTCGCTGTGCCGCTGCTGTACCGATATCCACAGCAGAGTTACAGAGGGCTCAAGTAAAGGTCATGTCTACTGCAACTGACAAAGAGGCCAATAAACCTGTTGTCAACAACTACACAGCATCTGCATCCAAACCTACCTCCAAACAGCCAAAAGGCATCATGGGGATGTTCGCAAATAAAGCAGCTCCTAAAAGTGAAGAGCAGAGCAAAGAGGTGAAGATGGAGCAGGCTGATGATCCATCTCCTGTAAGTCTTAGCACGCTCACTTCAAAACATATTTTGGCTCAGTAATACTATTTTATTATACAGATCACCTTAACTGTACAGTTTGGCCTTTACCAGTTGATCCCAAACTGTGGTGCTAAGGAAGAAACATATATAAACCTTCTATATCTGTTTTTAGCTGTGCAACATTTTCAATTTAGTCCATTTTTATAGATTACAGTGTGTTATACAGTGTCAGAAACCACATCAGCAAGAATGCTGTAAGCTTAATTTAATCGTTAGTTACACTAATGTAGTTTTCTTTTTAACAGCTAATCTGAATTAAGTTTTTGACGAAAATGAGTTATCGTCATATTTTTTTTTTCATTTGGTTGTTATTAACTTTAGTCTAGATTTAGATTTAGGAAAAGCTGCAGCATATTTTGGATTTGGTTGAAAGTATCACCCGACCATGCCTTAATTCCTGTATACTAACAAATGTATACTACAAAAAGCAAAAAGCTTTTCCCTACAGGATAAAACATGTAATCAAAAACATCAGTATAATTAAAGGTTGCTAATGTTTATCCAATTTTTATCTTTATCTGACTACAAAGCATTAGTATGCATGTGGTACACAATACGTCACAATTCATTTTCACACTGAATGTGCACAATTCATTTTCACACTGAGGTGGAAAAAAATTCACTGTTTTATTGACCGGTTCTGTGATTTTCACCTGAGAAATCTCTTAACATGGTGAAATTTTTGCAGGTTTTAAATATTAATATACTTCAGAAAATTACAGATCATACTGAACTGAAAGCTTCTCTTTTACATGCAACTTAACCACAAACAAAGTTCTAGCATTTTAACATCTGGTTACCCCCAAAATATTTCAGACTGACTGCAGCATTACAATCATTTTAACAACCAGTGTCTGATTACAACCTGGGTTGATCCAGCATGTAGCGATCCAAAATCCTGATCAAAGCATGACATTCACTATGTGATGAAATCAGACCCCAGTCTCAAATGCTGTTCAACAATGGTCTAGATGTGCAAAGCTGATAGAAACATATCCCAGAAGACTTGCAGCTGTACTGCAGCCAAAGTTGGTTGGACCAAACATTTACCCCAGGGGGTGAATACTTGTGTAAACAACAAATGTCTGCATTTTTTTTTTTTGTTAAATTAACCTTTGTGTCACAAAAAATAGATTACGCCTTCAAATGTTAGACATGGGTCAATCAAATGGAAAAAAAACCCCTAACAATTAAATTCATTTCAGTCCCAGATGAAACTAGAAAATGTGGAAAAGTTCAAGTGGGTGGCATTGGGTGGGGTAGGGTGGGGGGGATTCATAATTCTGACATAAAATCCTCTTGTAATAATAAACATCTCCATTTCAGGCTGAACAGAAAATGAAGTTGTCTTCCAAAGCTACCGCTATGAACAACTTTTTTGGGAAATCAGCAGACAGTGAGTAATTAAAATCTCTTTTAAACTGAGTCATCAAGCTCTCATTTCCATCACTGACCTCCATTTAATCTGTGACCTACAGAAAAGCTTGATAAACCAGGCAAAAACATAAAAGAAAAGGCAGATGGAGGTCCAACAGATTGGGGCAGTTCATCCAAACCTAAGCAGAACATAAAGGAGGAATTACCGAAGGTAGATGAAGTGATTAAAGATAACGCCAAAGAGACCCGGAGGTAGGCTTTACTCTCTGGATTTAACGGGTTTATTTAAGAGCATCAGGGCAATATAGGCATTTTTCATTATAAGGTAAAAGAAATGTGAATCCATTCAGTTGTTGTTGTTGTTGATAATAATAATAATAATAATAATATTGTGTTCAAATGGGTACAGCATTTTGTGGTATGACTGCCATGATATTTCTTTAAAAAACAACCTTCTAAACAGTAAAACAAAGCGTTTAGAACATTTGGACTGTGAAGATGAACGAGTGGAGAATCAGAAGAAAAAGAGGCGGAGGATAAAAAACTCTCAGCCTGACAGCAGTGATGATGATGGTAGGTGAAACAGATGTGCTGCAAACTGCAATTAAAACACCATTCCACCTATACAACTGCAGGAAATTTCACGGTAGCACTGTTTCAGTGCAAACAGCCTGATTGACTGTGCTCATCCTCTCTCCTTAGTAATTCCAGATTCTCCACCTGCACCAGAACTGCAGATACCAAGTCCTGAAAAGCATGTGAAAAAGGAGCCTGTTTTGCAAGTAAGAATCTGAAATGTTGATTTTGATAACCAGTAAACCATGTTGTCTAGAAAAAGACCTTTAACAACACTGGACACTATGTAAACGTAAACTGTTGCAAATCAGTTAATGTTTCAAAAATGTAAAAAAAAAAAAAAAAAGATATTTAATGATAAATATTTTACTACTTTAATTGTAGCATTGAAATATAAGCAGAAACTTTAAATTTTCCAAAACAGCCCACTACCTTGGTTGTTTTCATTGTTCCTCTAAGATTCTCCCTGATTGGTTGGGTGATGAAGCACTTGATGTTACTTAGCATTTGTCTGAAAACAATTTTTTTTGAGAGAATTTGGCTCTCACTACTACTTTAATGTGGCTGTACAGTAACAAACCCACTTTTATTTTCATAAATGTTGTATAAGTGTAGCTCTGTAAAGTTCTCATGAGGTTTAAACAATCAGCCTGGTAGTTGTATTTGGGCAAGTCCCTTTAGTTTATTCTCTTTAACTGATGTTCCCCAAACCATCCTTTATTATTGTAATGTAGTCTGAAAACAGTGTAAGTAATGCGCCCTGAATTTTTGGTGTGTCTTCTATTATTTACTGCAGAGCTCTGAGGGTAGGAGGAGGAAAAGGAGACGGGTATTAAAGTCCAAGACATTTCTGGATGATGAAGGCTGTATGGGTAGGTAACGGTAATTAATTAATTATTATTTTTTTTTTATGTATTCGGAATTTAAGAAATCATCTGAAATTCAAAAAAACAACAAAACAAAGTACTATAATATAAATGCTGTAACTAGAGAATAATCAACAAAGTGCAATGAGGTGGAGGTACTCTTAATACCCCAACATTGATTATTTCCCAATAAAGTACAAGTCCCAAAGTGTTTTATTCCTCTTATACCACAGTAATTTGGTAATTACAAATTTTAATTTAATTAAGGAATGATGCGCCATACTTTTTAATTGTATACTTACATTTAATGTTGTAGAACATCTGCAAGACAGGTTAGCTCATGTTATCGCTTTCTTTATAGCAGTTACAAATAGTCATTCCCCTGCCAGTCTTTCTCTCTCTTGAAGTTAATAATACCAACAAAACAACAGCTCAGCTTATGTTACTTAGAAACTGTAAATCTCCTCTGCCCTGAAGTCGAAAGCTTAACATAAACTTATATATATAAAACTAACCTATTATTTACAGCAGTGGTTGCAGGAAATCATTATCCGTCACACTAACGGACGGGGTTGTAAAAATTTCATCATAGTCATCAAAATTTCATCGCAGTAACTAGTTAGCTAAATTTTTCATACTTGGCTAGTTGTCTAGTTCAGTCAGAGAATGTTTGTTTGTTCGATAGAAATTGTCACTTAATATTATTTTAATGTATATATCTGGAGTTGAAAGAGTTGCATGCTGTACTGTGCAATAGTCTTGGGCAAAGATGCCTTCACACATAATGAAATGTTTCTACATTAAAAAATAGTATAAAGAGCAGTAAACGGAAATAAATGAAAGTTAATATTTGGTGTGATGACCATTTGTTTTAAAAACATTAGTAGTCGTCTCGGGTACAATGTGTGCAGTTTTATAAGGAAATGAGCTACAAGTTTTATTGAGCATCTTGCAGAACCAGCCACGGTTCTTCTGGAGACTTTGACTTTTGCACTTGCTTCTTATTTTTGCAGGAAAACCCAGGAGCCTCTCTTGCGTAATATGCTGCTTTCTTTACTGACATACAAACATTTTACTGTAACATTTAATTTTGTCCTGGAAAACTAACGTGTTTTTTTTTTGTACAGACGATGTAGAAGTCATAAAGTAAAAATCTATAACGCAGTTTATACTAAATGCCTAAGCCTTTTGCATAGTACTGTAGTTGTGTTCTTTAGCAGGAGCAGGACCTACACATAATGCTAGCTTTTCTGAGTTCATATCACACACATTGCTGGCATTTCTGAGTTTTTTCAAAAACGTTTAGCCAGATGATAAAAATTTGATCTGTCCATTCAAATCGAGAGGTTATAGCCCCAGGTTTTTTGCACTTACCAGTGGTTTTGATTGTTTTTGAGTTGAAGTGTTTGTGTACAGATGTACGTGCTCCCTCCCAAAATGCTCACTCTTAGCCTGGTGCATAGTACAAAGCCATTTCTTTCTCACAAGAAAATGAGTAAAACATCAAGTACAGATGTTTGCATGAATTGTTTTGTTTTTATGGATTCTGCAGTGATTGTGATGTGTATCTGCTGCCATTGTTCACTACCGTACAAGTTTTGAAACTAGCACATACTCTTCTGCATTCATAAACATGGAAGTGTTCAGTTCCACCTCTAACAATGGTACTAAATGAGAGCATGCTGTGTGATTTATTTATTTATTTTTTTTTTTATGTCAGTAAAGTGCTGCTCGAGTAGTTCTGCTGTTCTGTGTCTATGGTGGAAGACGAATTGAATGGAATGGCTAGTGCTTATTTTATATATCAGTCAATGCTTTGTAAAATTCGGTTAATGATGGAAAATGTTTGGTTAAAAAAACCCTTTGGTCAGATCTGCTGTTATAGAAAATGAATCGATACTTTCTGACCAATCAGAATTAAGAATTCAACTGCTCTGTGGTATAATTGGGTTTCCATCTGTTTTTAATTTAGTGACCGAGAAAGGCTACGAGAGTGAATCTTACTCTGAGAGTGAAGACGAATCCAAGGCTCAACCTTCTGAGGATTCAAGCTCGGTCAAGCAGCCACTCTCAAGGTTGGGTGAGGAGAAAAAGGTCAAAGAGAAAAGTCAGAAGAAGGCTCCTTCTGCTACAAATAAAGCAACAAAACAGGCATCTATCACAGGCTTTTTCCAGAAGAAATGAACTTCTTATGTGGGATTTCTGTCTGTGTTCTGCTGTGACCTTCCAATTCTTTTATGACTGGATATTTATTGTACTGGACTTCAGTGCAATAACAAACCAATGATAACAAACCCTGTAAAGCTTATCAGGTGTTTTGGTCATTAGTCCAATTATAGAGGAAACCTCTGAGATGCTGGGATACCTGTATGTGAAAGATTTTCGTCTGGGATTATTCTCGAATATTCAACACTGATCACTGAAATCCTCTGTGTACTGAGTGACATTCTTTGTCATGCTGAATATTAAATATTAAAAATATGAAACTTTATACAATAACTTTGTCATATTATCTCTTCTGTTTATACTTGCACCATCCACATTATCCTTTTCATGCTTGCTTCAGTTGTTTTCTCTACATTTTGGGACTCATTGATGAATTTTTGTGCATGTGTAGTTTCTAATGATCTAATAACTTCAGAAAGCTTGTTTTTGGTTTATTGGCTTTCTTGCCAGATTTGTGCTTGCCAAAGGGTTTTTGACATTTCTATTTAACGTCAGTCTCTAGCACAGTTCTTTGCTTCAGTTCAGGGATTGTGATCTATTCAAACAAAACTAACAGTTTGGGATGGCATAGATCTGGAAATGTGTAATGAAGCCTCTCTGATCTGCTGCCATGCATGTGAATTTGAGCTTTTCATGCGAACCAGAACACCCCCCCCCCTACCTTTTTCTCCCTGCAGCCTCTAAACTTTTATTTTTATAGCATTTAGTCAGCGATTATTAAAGGTTAATGCAGTTTTAAAAGGACACTTAAGCCAAAAATGAAATGTACACCAAATGTAGTTAATCATGCAGACTCTTAGGTTTTGTATTGGTGTTACAATGTTGACGCTAAGTACAGGAATGGTAAATGGCGCACTTGTATAGCGCTTTTATCCAAAGCACTTTTATACTGTGTCTCATTCACTCACACACTAATGGTAACAGAGCTGCCATGCAAGGTGCTAACTTGCCATCGGGAGCAACTTGGGGTTCAGTGTCTTGCCCAAGCACATTTTGGCACGTGGAGTCACGCGGGCCGGGAATCGAACCGCCAACCCTACGATTAGTGGACAACACGCTTTACCACCTGAGCCACACCTGAAGCTTATAGCCTCCAGTTTAGCACTGTATAAATTGTGCTGCCTCAGAAATCAGTTTGCAACAGTAATAGTATTTACATTAACTACACAAATCTTCAAATTATGAACATAAGATAATACTTAATTATCCCCAGACAGAGAAATTTGGGTGTCTGAGGAGGAACTGGGGTAGAAAAGTGATTCTGCTTCAAGACTGTGTACCCCGCCTTGTGCCCGATGCCTCCTGGGATAGGCTCCAGGTTCCCCGTGGCCCTGAAGAGGAGTAAGCGGTTGAAGATGGATGGATGGATGGACAGAGCCTTTATTTTTCATTAATCACTTTCCGTTATATTTTTCTTGATAGGCTCTGCACCGGTTGATCTACAACTGGCGTCTCCATTCGGATGAGCCTGGGCTTTAAGGTGAGGTAAATTCAGGTTGACTACATCTAGTCCATATCTTTCCATCACACACACTAACTCAGGCTTTTCCCCCACCAGCTAAATTAAATTACATGTTCCCAAAGTCAGTTTAAGTCTGTCCATAACATGAATGTTACATAATTGACAGTGCATTTGACTCCCATCTTTTATTTTGTAGATGATGAGCCCACAAGATGGCTCCACACTGCCATTTTGGGCTGAGCCCAGCAGGGTGACATGGCTGGCCTTGACTTCTTTTTTTAACCACATTTTTATAGACGCCAGTGTGTCACACAGTGCCAGAAACCACATATGCAATTCTGACATACTGAACTATTTCAAAACACTAGTAAAACTACATCAACTGTGGAGCAGTGATATAATGATTAAGTCTTGGGCTGTTGATCAGAAGGTTGTGAGTTCACTTCTCAGAACTGCTAAGCTGTAACTGTTGGGTCTTTAACTTGTGATCTTCTTAATTGTATCCTGTCTCAATTATAATCACTTCAAATTATACAAAAGCATCTACTAAATGTAGAAGTTTAAATCCCACATTTCTCACAGAAACATGTTTAATTGTTTCTGTCAACTTATTTTCTCAAATGTATTAAGTTTGATCAAGACTTTAAGCTAGTCCCACTTTGCACATCACATCGTGTTTTATATAGCCGAAATGCTTGTTTCTGCCAGTATATGCTACTTGATCTGTCATCTTTTATCATTACAACATGCTTGTCAGTACTAAACACCTGATTGTAAATTACCTGTATTCATGGTCATTCCTATCCCTTATAACGAGGATATTACATAGGAATATCCTGAAATGCTGATCATTTGTGAATTAGAACTTATGTGAAAACATAAAAAAAGAATTGTATTCACTTGTTCAAAAAATAATGAAGATTTCAACAAACTGAAAAGCCTTTCCAGATTAAAATTTATTATCAGTAATACCTAAAGTTTATAAAACAAAGATATATACCAATCATAATAATAAAACCACTGTGCGGTGAAGTGAATAATGTTGATTATCTCATTACAGTGACACCTGCCAAGGGGTGGGAGATATTAGGCAGCAAGTGAACAGTCATGTGTTGGAAGCAGGAAAAATGGGCAAGTGTAAGGATCTCAGCGACTTTGATAAGGGCCAAATTATGAAGGCTCACTGATGTGTGTGGGGAGTGAAGGCTAGCCCATCTGGTCCAATCTTACAGAATAGCTACTTTAGCAAGGTGCCAGAACACATTGCATCACAGTTTGCTGTGTATGGGGCTGCGTAGCTGCAGACCGGTCAGAGTGCCCATTCCTACCTCTGTCCATCGCCAAAAGCACCTACAGTGGGCATGTGAGCATCAGAACTTGACCATGGAGCAGGTGGCCTGGCATCATGTGGATGGTTGGGTGTGTGTACGTCACTTACCTGGGGAAGAGATGGTACCAGGATGCACTATGGGAAGAAGGAAAGCTAACAGATGAAGTGTGATGTTCTGGGCAATGCTCTGCCTTGTGTCCTGACATTCATGTGGACGTTACTTTGATACGTACCACCTACCTAAACATTGTTGCAGACCAAGTACACCCCTTCATGGCATTGGTATTCCTTAATGTCTGTCGCCTCATTCAGCAGAAAAATACACCCTGCCACAATGCAAAATTGTTCAGGAATGGTTTGAGGAACATGACAAAGAGTTCAAGGTGTTGACTCTGCCACAAAATTCCCCAGATCTCAATTAGATTGAGCATCAGTGGGATGTGCTGGACAGACAAGTCTGATCCATGGAGGCCTCACCTTGCAACTTAGAGGACTTCTGCTGCCAATGTCTTGATGCCAGGTACCACAGCACACCTTCAGAGCTCTTGTGGAGTTCGCGCCTCAATGGGTCGGAGCTGGTTGGGTGGCACAAGGAGGACTTGCACAACATTAGGCAGGTGGTTTTAATGTTATGGTTGATGTGATGGTGTATTTATCTGCTGCTAATAATGTGACGGACATCTAACATGTAAAAGCCTTCTCGTGAGAGCATCATCACCGTGAAATAAACATTTTAATTCTAACAATATCCAAAGATTAGCTTTATGGGTGTTTTTTTTTATGTATAAAAAAGTATGCACATATAATTAAATTAGGTCTTGTTGGTATAGGCTAAATAAATGCAAATATCTGAGGAGAAAAGGCAGTTCAGATGCAGAGAAAAAAAACGAACGGGAAAATTTGATATATTAGCACAATGTCAGCATTGTAGCCTATGAGGTTTATCCAAAGTACCTTGAAAGCTTTACATAATACTACAACTTGACTTGAATTAGACTTGCCTATGGAGCATCATGACCAGGATAAAGCATATTAATTATGATCTGTTGTTTATGATCTGGATTACATTTTTGAGTCACTTTGGAATTAAATTGCATGTGAAAGTTGTCAAGTAGTTACAGTGGTGCTTGAAAGTTTGCGAACTCTTTTTTTATTTCTATATTTCTGCATGAATATGACCAAAGACATCATCAGACAAGTCCTAAAAATAGATAAAGAGAACCCAATTAAACAAATGAGGAAATTATCAATATGACATACCTGTGAGTGGCAAAAGTATGTGAACCTATCTGGTGTGACATCTTCATTCAGCAATAACTGCAACCTGTTCATTTGCAGTAACTGTTCATCAGTCCTGCATATCGGCTTGGATGGTTTTTAGCGCGTTCTTCTGTACAGAACAGCTTCAACTCTGGGATCTTTGTGGGTTTCCTCACATGAACTGCTTGCTTCAGGTCCTTCCACAACATTTCTGTGGAATTAACTTTATTCTTCTTTTGGTGGAATGACTTCACTAGTATAATTCAGAATTCACTGTTCCATCAGTGATGGCAAGTTGTCCAAGGCCAGATGCTGTAAAACAGGCCTAAACCATAATACTACCAACAGCATATTTCACAGATGGGATAAGGTTCTTATGCTGGAGCACAGTGTTTTCCGTTCTCCACACATAACCCTTCTTTAAACCAGAAATTGTATTTTGATCTCATCAATCCAGAAAATATTATTCCAATAGCTTTCGGGCTTGTCCACATGATCTTTAGCAAACTGCAGAGGGGCAGCAATATTCTTTTTGGAGAGCAGTGGCTTTCTCCTTGCAACCCAGCCATGCACACCACTGTTGTTCAGTGCTCTCCTGATGGTGGGCTCATGAACATTAACGTTAGCCAATGTGAGAGCGGCCTTTAATTGTTTAGAATTACCCTGGGTTCCTTTGTGACCTCACGGATTATTACACGTCTTGTTTTTGGAGTGATCTTTGTTGGTACACCACTCCTGGGGAGGGTAAAAATGGTCTTAAATTTCCTCCATTTGTACACAATGTGACTGACTGTGGATTGGTGGAGTCCAAATGCTTTAGAGATGGTTTTGTAACCTTTTTCAGCCTCATGAGCATCAACAACTCTTTTTCTGAGGTCCTCAAAAAACTTCTTTGTTTGTGCCATGATACACTTCCACAGACATTTGTTGTGACGATCATACTTTGATAGATCCCTGTTCTTTAAATAAAACAAGACGTTCAATCACACTTGATTGTCATCCCATTGATTGAAAACACCTGACTCTAATTTCACCTTCAAATTAACTGCGAATCTTAGGGGTTCACATACTTTTTCCACTCACAGATATGTAATATTGGATAATAAATAATAAACTCAATAAATAAATGACATAATATTTTTGTCTCATTTGTTTAATTTGGTTTACATTGTCTATGTTTAGGATGTGTAAATATGATGTTTTCGGTCATATTTATGCAGATATATAGAAAATCTTAAAGGGTTTACAAACATTCAAGCACCACCGTATGTCAACATGTCACATAGGAAAAATTATTACTAATAAGAGAAGATCACAAAAATTAAATCATATTCCATCCATGTGAAAATTTAGCATGTAAAAATAAATAAAGTGTGAAAAAAATCACATGAAAATGAAAAGACGTGGAAAGTCACTACATGTGAAAAATGTTTCTAAAAATGTGTTAATTTTACTCATGTAAAATCAACTCCTGGCACTTAGAGTATGTTCATCCGGCTTTAAACAAATAATAATAAATAAATAAATAAACAAAGCACATATTTGACACAAAACAATTTCAATTTAATAGCTGAACATTCAGCTATTCGGCTTTGTGAAACATGTTTCAAACCTCAAACTAGTTAAATGAAATTAGTTTAATTAATGCAATTTCTTTTCCAGATCAAGTAGAGGAACAAATATGGAATCACTCAGTGTTGAGGAAAAAAAATATGCAATCACCTTGTAATTTGTATTTCTAAAACAAATACCAGCACAAGTTTAAAAATGCACATTAGTCTGCAGTCAAAAGAGAGTGCTTACAGACCTTAAAAGAGTGCTTACAGACCTTAACCTTGGACTTTTTGAAAGGAAGCATGGCCCCAACAAGAGAATTGTCAATTGAAACAATGGAAAGAATTATAAAACTCCTTGAAGACGGAAATCCAACACGGAGTGTGGCAAAAGATATTTTTCCCAGTCAGTTGTGTCTAAAATTTGGTGCAAGTATAAACAAAATGGGAAGGTTATAAAAGGAAAACATATGGGTAGACCAAGGAAGACGTCAAAGCGTCAGGATAGAAAACTCAATGCAATATATGCATAGAAAATAGAAAATTCACAACAAAACAAATCTGCTGAATGAAATGAGATTTACATATAGAAAAGCCAAATGAAAACCAGCACTAACACCTAAACAGAAGAAAGCCAGGTTACAGTGGGCTAAAGAGAAGCAATCATGGAGTGTGCATGATTGGATCAAAGTGATGAATCAGAAATCTGCATTGACCAAGGTGATGATGCTGGAATGTTTGTCTGGTGCCATTCTAATGAAACATATAAAGATGACTGCCTAAAGAAAACAATCACATTTCCCCACGCATTTATAATATGGGGTTTCATATCATATCAGACCTCAACAGTCAATGAACAGGTCTACGTTGAAATTATGGACACTTTTCTCATTCAATCAATAGAAAATTGAATTCTATTGAATTCTAAATTCTAAATTCAATTCTAAATTGAATTCCGCCCACAGGGCGGCTGTGGCTCAGTCGGTAGAGCGGGTTGTCCACTAATCCACTAATCGTGGGGTTTGTGGTTCGAATCCTGGCCCGGGTGATCCCATGCCGAAGTGTCCTTGGGCAAGACACTGAACCCTAAGTTGCCCCCAATGGCAAGCTAGCACCTTGCATGCAGCTCTGCTACCATTGGTGTGTGTGTGCTCTCATTTGTAAGTCGCTTTGGATAAAAGCGTCTGCTAAATGAATAAATGTAAATGTAAAATAGGTTTGCTGATGATGTCATTTTTCAGGATGATGATGCATCTTGCCACAGTGCAAAAGAAATGTTAAAGCTTTTCTTCAGGAAAGTCAATGACTTGGCCAGCAAACAATCCGGATCTCAAGTGAAAATTTAGGGTGGAAATAATAATTAAAAAAAAAATGGTCCATGATAAGGCTCCATCCCAACAGCTATTCAAGAAAGTTGGAGTCAGCTTGATGGAGAATATTGTTTTCATTAGTGAACTCCATGCCTCAAAGAATTCAGACTGTCATAAAAGCCCAAGGAGGCACAATAAAGAATCGCTAATTGTGATTTTTTTTTGTTGATGATTCCATAATTGTTTCCTCTACTTGACCTGGAAAATAATTTGCCATTAATTTAAACAATTTAATTTCATTCGTTTGAGGTATGTTTCACGAAGCCAGAATGTCCAGCTATTAAACCAAAATTGTTTTGTGTCATATCTATGATTTGTTTATTTGCTATAAAGTAAAAAAAAAAAAAAAACAAGTGAGCATCCTTTAAGTGTGGTGATTCCATAATTAATTGGTGATTTTATAATTTTTACTGTGGTTGTACACATGAGAAGTTCCATGTGACTTTTCTCTGATGTATCACTGCTCTCATCCAAAGCTTACACAACATTATCCACAAACCTGCGTAACATGCGTGAGGTGCCTGCTCTGGATCACTCATTGTACTGTTGTTTAAAACATGAGGTGCCGCTGTGTCTCAGAGAAAATCTGTTGCTCAATCGCATGGCTATCGTCGGAAAAATAAGCTGGGCTACTTCAAAGTGCTTGTGACTTGGCATTGTGGTGTGCGAGCATGATTAACTGTTTCCAGGTTTGTGTTCAAAGGTGTATTTGCACACAGGTCGAGCTGGTTCAGATCTCCTGATCTTAAATTAGAAATCCAAACAACAATATGTCAGAAACAGTCCTGTCAAAAAATACGTATACTGTGTGGCAAACAAAGAGACCTCATTGCATCCCTTTAATAGGTATTTTACTAATTCTGTAGAGAAAAATCAACTAATATATTGTTTCAAGTATCACATGGTTAGCAAATTTAAAGATTAATAAAACATTACACTAGAAATTTTAAAGTGATTAATCTAATTTTCTCCAAAATGCATGTTTTGCTCTATTCAGTGCTTCTGCCCAGTGTATGAGTACAGCTTAGCTCTCTTCCTGTTGCCCAGCTACACAGATGTGGAATGCCTTTTTTCAGTCCAGGTGGAATAAATCAATCGGCATTTAAAAAAATAATAAATAAAAATTATATATATATATATATATATATATATATATATATATATATATATATATATATATCAAGTGATTCCACATTATTAAATTCAAACTGACCTCAGGCTATCTGCAAACCCATTAAATATGAAAGTGTATTAGTGCAGTAGATGCTACAATGCAATTTTGATCAAAATATAGCCTACATTAGCATCTTGGTATATCTGTAGTGTATCTGTAGTTCTTCAGTATTTTGTCTTATTAAATATTCTCCATGTTTTGGAATAATTCTCATATATTTACAGTTAATTCTTCATGGTTTTTTTTTCCAGATTGGTGTATTAATGTGCCTTTACCATAATTACTTTTTTTTTTTTTTGTTAATCTAACCTCTTATAGTTAAAGCCCTTTGAAAAAATCAAATCAAATTGAAAAGTGCTATATACTGTATATAAAGATGATTATTATGTGAGAAATAAAACACTTGGGGGTGTGCTGTTATAGGAAAATAATGGTGTCATGCAGACCAACACAAAACACTTTTATTACTGTTACCAGCATTCAAAAGTGTGTATTCCTCTTATAATAAAGCAATTCGTCAATGCTATCTTTTTAAAGAATGTCACAGTTTTTCTCCATTTAGGGTTACATTTCATGTTGAGGAACATCAGGTTCCTGTTATCAAGTATATTATAGTAACTATAAACCAGCCTTTTGAAATTAACTACAGTTTAAAAAATACTGTCTCTCCATTACATAACTTTATAAAAAACAATTACTCCATGTTTCGTATTTATATAACTGAACTTGCTTGATCGAGGATCCTTGTTTTTACTAGAGAGCAATGTTTGTCTTTTAACACCAACAAAACAATAATAAAATACTAATAGAATTAAATATTGATTGTGATAAAAACATTAATAAACACTATTAATACAACCCTGAGTTAGGATTAATTCCTAAAATCTTCCTCTCATTCTGCATAAGCAAATCTGTTAAGTAAATCATTGTATACTGATTGAAAACAGATTTGAAATATTTTATTATTATTATTATTATTTTTTACACATGGTATACTGACTTTGTGATACATTCACATTTGACTTGAGGAAGATTTCTCTTTGATCAAACTGGAAATATGTATGACATGGCTTGGAAATGTGGGAGCATATCTTACTTCTGGGATTCTGGGAGTGCAGTGTCACAGGCTATTTTTGGGGTGTGCGTGGGAGGGTGCTCAATCTCCACATCTGGAATAATCTTTGCAAATCAGAAGGTCAGAAGTACTTTACCGTTTTGGATCAAGACGTGAAGTTTTTAGATGGTTTATGAATATCATCAAACAATGTGCATGCAAGTTCTGATTGCACCTCAAACACTTCGGTTCTCATTCATCAATGTGTCAGTGTGAGTAGGACATCCATTCATCATGATCCTTTTGATATGACATCTATGTGGAAATTGTGGGTTGGTTTTTCATGCTTTTCCTGGCAGAGGCTAAACAAACGAATTTCACTCATTTTTGTACAATTAAGCCACTAATTTGCAGTAGAACTGACAACACTTTTTATATATTCAATCAAACGTTCCATATTTTCGCCATCACTTCATTAAATTTAAGTAGTCTTCTGTGACCCTCTAACAGTGGGGATCACTATGACGTGTTCCTGACATGTAGCTTACTTCCGTCTGTACTTCATTGGCATGAATCTGATCACCAGCTGAAATGATCAGGGCCTGGCTTAATTAAGCAGAGTGAGAGAAGGTAACCCAAACAGAATTCTTAAAATATTTCGGAAGTATTTGATGTCATTCATTTAAGGGTTCCTAGAACACCTTAATCGGCTATAAAAGCAAACACATCCGAGTTAATTGCTTTATAACCCCGGTATAGCGCCCTTTGAGTCAGAAGGCCATCTAATTGATTTGCAATGCTTCAGTTCCTCAATGTCTGTGAGGCACTACAGAGTTCAGCAGCTCAGAGCCAGAATTTTTACATACTTATTCACAGTTTTCTTAAATATAGCACCATACCCTCATACATACATACAAAAAATTCTCTTTGGTTTTCAGATAGTCAGTGGTTGTTAGCTTCCTAAAATGATTCTACTTGAAACCCTTGATGAAACACAGTGTTGTTTCTGTTATGGAACAAAATCACATATATGTATACATTTCAAGTGATCATAATATTTTTGCATGTGATCAAGTGAGTCATATATAATCACATGTGAAGGTGCATTCCATTGTATTATGCCATGAAATTGAATGTGAAGAATTATTCATATGAGAAAATCACATCTGAAGAATCAAACCCTATTCCCCACATTTCACAAAACATTTATGTGAAAATAAAATCACATGCTGAACATGTGAAAAGTCCAATACATATGAAAAAGGTGTGTGTAAAACCAACATGTGTAAATTTGAATCCTTTTCTTTTCAAGAGGGTCTAATTAGAGGGAAAATATATTGTATTTAACCAGTTGAATGGATTTTGGTGCACTGGGAAGCATTGCAGCCTCAGCACCATGGTCCCTGGTTCTGTCCTGAGCTTGGGTTAACGTCTGTGTGGGTTTCCTTTAGGTTTCCTACTCACAAAAACATGCCAGTTGCCAGTAGTTGGATTAGTTATACTTAATTGCCCTTAGGTCGGAATGAGTGTGTTTATGTTGTTCTTTGAAGGATTTGTGTCTTATCCAGTGTGTACTCCAAGCTCTGGGATAGGCTCCAGTGCGACCCTGACCAGGATAAAGCAGAAACTGAAGACAAATGTCCCATATATTGTTTTTTTTTTTTTTTTACCTTTAGGTTTCCTCTCTTTATCATAGCTTTATCATAACAGAGATGTCAATAATGTTAGATCTGCTGCTGTTGAATGTCTTACCATTGGAAAGGAGAAATCCTTAATTTTTTATAGCATGAAGGCACAATAAACAGCTTGTGTGGTGATTTAGTGACTGTGTTGAGCCCACATGCTGGATGACTGTAAATATTGTTAAACGGATAAATTTTTTCCCCTCCTGATGAGCACATCTTTCATATTTTTGTCTCGCCTGAATGAGGTTTAATTGAGAAAGCTGAACATTTCTGCGTGTTTTAAAACCCAGAACACATTTCCCTTTCTCTATGTAGATTTAAGGCTTTAACTTGGCTATAACACTAGTAGAAAGCCTGAGAAGGAATACTCACACAGAGAACTGACCCTTCTGCTTGATTTATACCCACTGACTGCCCCCAGCTGTTCAAATTGCCAGAGCCAAGACTAAGCATGCATAGCGGAATTGGCCAAATGCTATTTAGAGGGAATTCAAAACCAAAATCCTTCCAACATTGAAAGGACCACGCAAATGCCAAAGATGGCAATGCTTAAAATCGAGTTTGTGCTCCAGCAGCAAGTGTTGACCTCTGTGGGAAATGCAGCAGAACGTTCCAAACTCATCAAGCTACATATAACACAGGTATAAAATGTGTATATTAGATTCCTTCTCAGGCATTAGGGTATAGACTTTTCATTTGTAAAGATAAAAAAAATCTATGAATTAAGCATATGAGAAGTATACACACTGAGAAGAGTGTAATAGGCTAAAATTATATATATCAGTAGATCGAAAACCATATGTATTAGGGTTGAGAATTGCATTATATATTATATATATAATATATTTTCCATCCATCCATCCATCTTCAACCGCTTACTCCTATTCAGGGTCACGGGGAACCTGGAGCCTATCCCAGGAGGCATCATTTTATATATTATATATATAATATATTTTATATTATATATATAAGGTCTCATCAATGGCATTATAAGATGTATGCGAGGCAAACCAACACACACACACACACACACACACACACACAAACACGCACGCACACACACACACACACACACACACAAAGGTAGATTAGATGATTTCAAAATTTGATAAATGTTTCATGACATATTTCCTAAGTTTGTTGAAACTAAAAAACACTAAACTTACAATTCTGTCATACTGTATGTTCTTTTATGTATCTCTCTCTACTGCTTGTGTAATGTGTGGTTAACCTATCTACTTTAAGTTTCTCCTCTAAAGGCATTTTGGCTGAAAAAAGGATAATAGAATAAATAAGCTTGTTCACGTTCATTACACCTGTGACTGTAATTCACATGCGTATTCTCAATGACTGCTGATGATGTGTTACGGATGTGTCAGAGAAGTGGGCTGAAATATTTCAGCTCAAATGGAAATCACATCTAGTGGGGGTTTCACTCTGTACAATCTCCTGACATGACTGTCACTTATTGTATAAGCTGCATGAATCTATAGTGTGGGCTAGAAAAGGATCAGCTGCAGCCTTGTGTCTTCATACCATCTTACAACTGCTGGTGGTACTGTTGTGCTCGATTCCACAAAAGTCCAAAATAATCCACCTTAAAATGTCAAACATAAACCTTTAAATTGATGTCTTGTTTTTATTTATTTTTTATACACAATCGGTGGGGTCTTGGAGGTGCTTAGCCCTGCTAGCCTATTTATACCAGCTGCCCCTGGAACACAGTCTGTCTCTTCTAATTCTGGAGAGAACAAATTGCCAGAAAGTGCCAGATCCAACAGCCAGCAAAAATAATTCACAGCTTCATTGTGTGACCATTAAGGTCTTCAACTGAGGGGCTTCTGTTGCAAAACATTTTGTCAGGCCTTCAGTGAGAGATGAGCAGTGCTGTCTGGCACTACGTGTGAGTCCAGGACAATGACTCATTGTGCTCGGGGAAGGAGGGAAAGTGGGCTTTTGGGGTTCAGAGAAAAGGGAAAGTGGATATTACTCTTTGAACTTCTTGAGTCTGGGTCCGTGGCCAGGCCCAGTTCGCTGTGAACAAGCATGGATTATCCTCCACCTGGTGACCCGAACAAGGCTGTCGACAACCAGCTGACAGGCCACATCCTCACCAAACCTCAGATTGTCTGCAGAACACCATCTCCATTAAACTAACAATCCTCTGGGAATTTGTTATTGAAATCATGTCAGTTGGGTCTGCCATGAGAATTGCACTGTACTGTAATATGCCACAACAGATGCTAAAAGTCTGGTATTTTCATAAACTTGACAAATACTAGATTTATTAGTGATTGCATGGTTAAAATAAGACAGCCATATGTCTTAACAAGGCCTGTCCTGTTCTGTATCCTTGGAAAATTCTGACCTACATTTATATCAAATTAACAGAGCGCTCTTGTTGCACTCATGCTGTTAGACTACCACAACCCTTGAGAAAACAAACTATAACACTGTAGCACATGCCAAAATTTTAGAGTAGTGCAAGTAAGTCCATAAATCCTAAAAATCCTAAAGTGCCTTCAATGGCTCATTGTCTAGCAAGAACAGCTTATGTAAGAACACTTGCCTCTTGTCAGAAGTTCTCACATTTAATTTCTCTACCATGGTATAAAATGTTCTGTGCATACAGACATAATGTTCTCATTGACCATTCATTAATGCATTTTTTTCCCCCAGTCAAAAATGACATCTCTTCTTCATTACAATAAATATTAAGATTCTTTTTAGTATTAAAATTATTTAATGGGTGTATAACTAATGACAACTGATAAAAAAGTGGCCTACATCAACTTTATAAAAGCATCCTGGCCAATAATCTTCTTACATTCCTACTTATACTTCTCTTTATTTACTGTACAAATACAGTGATTACTTTGTTTGAATCACATCCACAAGTTTTTCCTTAATAAAATGCAATATTTCCATACTTCCCTTTCTTGCTTCAGAACTGAGACATCTGTATGTGTTTACGTTCCCTTCTGTATTTTGACAAAACCACACTATTGACTTCACTCCAGTTCAAGGCCTCTACAAAAGCTACATCTCATATGGGACAGCAAAGTTCTTCTGCCGGTCTCTGTTTTTTTTTGTGTTCTGATAATAAAAGAGGTGTTGGACGTTGAGCTGATATGCTGTTCCAGACCAGAGAAGACATGTGGAGGACTAAGACGTGCAAAGAATGTCCAGCTGATCAGGGTTTAAGTACTTCACTACCTCTTTAATGCCATCTTCACACGTCCTGTTCCTACTGATGTCTTTCTCTTTGTCTTCTTCCTCTTTGAATTTTCTCCAAGCATCTAAGGGGAAACAATAAATAATAATACTAATAAATGACAGAGGGTTTTGATGAAGCAAGTTACTGTTACTACCCTGTAGTTGATTGTTTTTCAATAACAGCATGTACTGAGGTGTTTTATTCCAATTACCTCAATTTCTTTTATAATTACAATTTATTAAAATACACATCATACTTTTTATGCAATTGAATTTATAATTAATGTTTTATATAAAGGAACAGTTTTTACCACTGACTGTTACTAAGCTCTGACACCGGAGACTCAGAGAAAACCTATTTATTTATTTATTTTTATTTGCATATGTGCAGCAACTGCCATGAAAATCCATGTGTAAGTTGTTAATATCGAATTGATAACTTAATAGAACAAGTGCATTAATATAAATCTGTCGTTTGCCTGACAAATAAAGATAATCAACACCTTTTGACCAATCAGAATTGAAAATTTAATTGGTCTAACATTAAATAATCTACACGGCTAAGTAAGACAAGGCTTTGTAACAAGCTTGTTTCGTGAGACAATAACTAGGAAATAGGAAATCACATTATGTCTTCATATTTTAAGCAAAAATGTTCAATTTCCTTTTGTATAATGCTGTGTCTGTGGTTACTGCCCTGACCTGCAGGTACCCCAAATGAGCCCCGTATGTTCCATTTTATTACACTTTTCGTACACATTCACTATGCACTTGTACATGCAGTTTATCTGCATGAACTTAAATGATGTCTTAGGGGATTTCTTATCTGTAATTTAAAAAAAAACAGCACATTTTTCACACATTAATACACCTAATACAGCATTAACAAAATAACTTTATAAAGAAGAAAGGAGGAAAATGATACAAAAACTCACCCTCATCTAATGTAGTCAGTAGAATATAGTTCTCTGGATGCTCGATAAGGTCCTTTTTATGAACATCACCAGTTTCCATCAAATGAAGAACCCCTAGAAATATTACAAATCAGTTACTTACAGCTTCGCTTCTAGTTATTACTGTAGTCTCTAATTTATTTAAAAGTCAACATAATGTCAATGACTATTGAAAGAATAGTTCAGTGAAAAAAATCAAATGTACACAATTTCCCCTTCTAGTCAATTAGCCATGTAAGACATGTTTGGTGTATTCATTTAGTTCACTTTCAAAGGGAACTCAACGTTGTGTGAGCTTCACGCTGTGGGAAGCGCCCTCGTGCGCAACCGGTATCTGAAGTCTGTGAAAAATCACACATATTTATAGGCCTGTCGTGGTTAGGTGACATGGCATATTGTGCACCGCGTGACTATAAAATGGCATCTGAAAACCACGTCATCAGCTTCTCTTTGTCTGAAGCGCAGACCCAATTTACTGGCCTACCCGAGTATGACAACGTTATGTAACGTCTAGTGAACATATGTAACCCAGACGTTCCCTTTCAAAGGAAACTAGTATACCATCTCTGTCATACTGAGGGTATGTCACAGAGACTCCATCAATAGGGGTGTGGCTGGCCAAAATGGAGCAAACCTTGCGGAGAAATATTCCTGTAAGAACTCTAGGACTGTAGCATTGTGTTCCTATGTGTGACTGTCTCACTGAGGTTCCTAGCATTTCACATGGTCTCTACAATCTCGGTTGAGGGAATGAGACATTGCATAACTTTTTCATACTGGGGTATGCTAGTAAATTGCGTCTGCGCTTCAGACAAAGAGAAGCTGATGATGTGGTTTACAGATGCTATTTTATAGTCATGTGACGATATATGCCACATCACCTGACCACAGCAGGCTTATAAATATGTGTGATTTTACACAGACTTCAGATATTGGTTGTGCATGAGGTTGCGTCCCACAGCGTGAAGCTCATACAAGGTTGAGTTCCCTTTGAAAGGGAACGAGGCAAGAAATGAGCAAACAAAAACGGAGTCTGTCTTAGGCAAAATCCTTTATGTTTCTGTACATGTACAAATCTTCAAATAATTGTTCGTCACTCAAGTTCATAAAGTCATTTTTAAATAAATAATATTGTAAAATAGAAGATAAATGTGAAAGTGTATTGGAACTATATTACCATCTTCTTCGCTTAGAGTATTTATCCAAATTTTTGCCTTGAATTTCTAGGAGGTGGTGGCTAGACCCTATAACATTACAGCATTCATTATACTGTGTTATTAGGAGTGGTAGGTGTTCATATGCTTTACCGTCTACTGTTTTCCATACTTGCACCTCAACCTCTGTGGCTCCTTGTCTCTCAATGGCGATTTTTCGCACTGTGTCTTCCTCATGAGCAGCAGATGAAGATTCGACTTTATACACCAGAAGACTGTTATTGTCCTGTCCCACATAACACTCTGTCCTATTGTTCACAGTCTTACTCTCTGTCAGACATAGAATAAAATTAATACAAAAAAATGTCAATATGTAAAACACCCAGAGACATATACTGTAGGATTTACCATAAAAGTGGCACATGGACAATAAATTGAAGGTGTGTTAAGCTACCTGGACAAATTTTACAGCATTTTCCTTCTATCTTCATGGGGTGTTTGCATGGGTACTGGTTGGGGCAGGTCAGGCGTTTGCACTCCTGAATGCCATCTCTGCAGGTGCACAGGATGCATTCCAGAACTTTCCCGAGCACAGGGTGCCACACGTCACCATGGGAGTAAGTCTTCCCACTGTACATGCAAGCTTAGACAAAAAACTGTGAGAAAGTATTGGCTCCAAAAATATTTTGGCAGCAGTACGCTCTGATGTTTGTATTTTTCAAAAATTGCACATTCACTTATAAGTGTAATTGAAAATACCCTATAAAATGTTAGCTAACTTGATACGGGTCTTTCTGGATGGGATGTTTTTAAGGTTTGTACTTTGCAAAAACAGATTATTCCCTAATCTCACCGTGTCTTCAATGGATAATCGATCATGGATAATGGACATTTGTACCTAAGAACTATTACTGTAATTGTAAACTTCTATCATGCGCGCATACCAGGATGCTTATTTATAGTCTGCTCATACTGAATATCCTTTCACACTTAGTACTATTTGAGTTTATGGTGTACAATTGTAGATGTATAATCTGGTGCCACCCAGAAAAAAAGATTTTCCCTTTTGGGGATGATTTCTTGCAAGGTTTCTTCCTCGTGTCATTTTGCCATTTGGAGTTTCTTTGCCCCATCTTTTCTTGCTTGCTAGTTAGGATTTAAATCTAAAATTTACATCCAGATTTCCACAATGTTGCTATGTGACTAATTACAAAAGCACTATATAAATAAAATTGAAGTTAATATATGAACTTAAACTCACAACAATCAAGCCTTTCTGAGTAAGCAACTGGACCACAAATATAGTTCAATCATAAGTTTTCTCAGAAATCACATAATGTTAGCTAATGCTAGTTACCTGGATGAGAATACACCGATGATGTCAAAGACACACCATCTGTGTTACACATTCCTAGATTCTCCAGACCCTATTAACTAATTCAGCTAGAGCTCACCTCTCTGGTGTTTGCGCTGTAAAAGGATCTTCACTGTGGTATCAGCCGCTCCTTTAAGCTGCAGTGTTTGTAGGTTAAGACCTCTCGGTGAGCCTCTGAGTGTGGCCGGTGTAACTCGTGTGACCCGGTTCTTCACCTGCTCTCCCGAGCACTGATCCACAGAATGCCTCTTTGGTTTGAGGAGATAAAAAGACAAGATGTTAGGCCTTTGTAAACGACTCATAGCCAACTTGCACTTTCTATCCAAGTCTCCCTTTCACAGGACAGCTCATTTCAACAAAACTGAATGTGCTTCAAAACATTTCTTTGAACTGAGTCCTGGACAAAGGAATTTGAACTTTTGTTCTTCCATCAAACGGACCGAACATTTAAATCTTTATACCACCGCAGAGCTTTATAATATTTTGTTTTATTTATAGTTGTTCCTGCTTTCATTCCCATCCATCCAACCATCCATCCATCTCTTGTATTTAAAATTATTCAGGCTGGCTCTCTGCTGAAGGGTTCTTCAATCTTATCCCCAAAAGCCTGGTCTGGCTACACGTTTTCATTACAGCCAAACTGGAGGCACACTTGATAGTTTACTGGAGACTAAGGTGAACTGATTAAACAAGTGAAATCGGGTGCTTGGCTCCTGCTTGGTTGGAATGAAAGCGTGCAGCCACATTGGCTCGTTGTGGATCAGAGTGAAGACCCCTGCTCTACTGTATGCATGTTGTCATGCATGTATAGTGTTCAGTTTTACTGGGAAATCATACAACAGGGCAGTAGGCTATGCAAAGCTGATTAATAGCTATAAATCTATTATGTATAAGTAATGATGCACTATTAGTAAATAACAATACATACTACTCCTCGGTTCAGTTGCTGTCCTCCATCATCATGTGAATTGTCAGGTGGACCTTCTGATCATGTCACAGAAACAAGAGTCACATTGCCTCCGTAAATCTGCTTGAAAACTGCAAATACTAATTGCACCAAATTTACAGAAAACCAATAAATAAGACACATCTATACCCATCCATTTCATTTCAAAACATAAAATGTGGTGTTTATAATTACCACCATTACTTTCAACAAAATCGGTGAATATATTTATACCACAGTGCTAGTGAAATCTTGAACCTAATTGGTCAGAAGGTATTTGATTAATTGTTTACAGCAGCAGCTCTAACAATAGCGCAGGTAATTCAAATGATAGGTAATGCGCTCATTCTAATACATTATTGTTTCTATAGTAACAACTCATAATCTACATAATTCAAGCCTAACAGAAACATTATAGAGAAACATTATCTGTAAAATGGGGAAGGTTTCTGTAAAGACACCTTTTTAATTTGTGGAAGGAATCTCCAGTTGTTACAGTTAGTAAGTTTTACACCGAAGGCAAGTGTTCATGATAGAGGCCTTTTTTCGGTAATATGACAAACTGTGTGTTTTATCTTAGCTTATTATCTTATCTTATCTTTTATCTTAACTTATCTTATTAAATTTAACTAGAGAGAAACAATAGAGGCTGGTGAGGGAACCACTGTTTATACATGCCATAATGTAAGCAATAACAGGAACTAACTTGTCCTGTGAATGTTCCACAACTTTTAATGTAACTATAAATGGATAAAAAGTGTGATGTGTCGCTCGTTAATAAAAAAAAATTGTAATCATCGGTATATTCCTGTGGTATAATAGAAACAAAACATGTTGGGACATGCTGTTATAGATAAATAATCAACTTTGGTGTTGTACTCTTGAATCTGCTTTGCGTCAGACCACATCACACCACCCCACAACAGCGTGGCCCCAAGTGTATCATTACATAATTCATTACATAATTTACTATAATAAATATATATGTTTTCAAATATTACATATAAAATAAAGTCCTACATGAACTTAATCCTAAAAATGATCACCTTTGCAAACAAAGCAGCATGTATCTGGAACAGAGATGGGTGAAGAGCATGTGATGGGTTGACAGGTTTTCAGTGCACAAAAAATATTTCCACCCTTGGAGGCCAAGAAAGAACAGAGAGACATGTGACAATGTAGACACACTAAAGTAAACTGATTTAATCCTCATTTTACCACATTACATCCCGACCTTAGCACTAGAAATCCTCTTCAGGTGAAGAGCTGTTGGAGCATCAACAATTTTGACATTCTAGCTATAAAACACTAAAGTACTGAAATCTGCATTCAATCTACAGTTTAAATCTACAGCTCAACAAGAGCTACAAACATGCGTTATCATTTCTATAATAATAACTAACATAGGGACCTGTATGGTGGACACTCCACATACACTCACTGTCCACTTTATTAGGAAAACCTGTACACCTGCACATTCATGCAGTCATGTGGCAGCAGCGCAGTGCAAACAAAAAAAAATTTAAAAAAGGTTAAGAGCTTCAGTTAATGTTCACATCAAACATCAGAATGGGGAAAAAGTGTCATCTCTGTGACTTTTAACTGTGGCATGGTTGTTGGTGCCAGATGGGCTGGTTTGAGTATTTCAGAAACTGCTGATCTCCTGGGATTTTCACACACAACAGTTGAAGATTAGAAGTCTGTGCCCATGATAGCCTCA
>JAFFST010048466.1:36529-46529 GCA_022414735.1 Noturus placidus | reverse complement strand
AAGCTTTGATGAACAGAGCAGAACAAATAAGTATAGCTAAAAGAATAGATCATTTCTCAATTACTGTGGGTTTCAGAACAGAAGTGGCAGCATAACTGTAACTGCAAGAACCACCAATAAGTAAAGAATAAAAGACTTGCTGGGGGGCATGCTGTTATAGAAAAACAATCAACGATACATTGGTGTTATGCAACCCGGTGCGAAGTTGAGTTACTTTTACCACCCTAAAATGCATTATTTTCTTATGACAATGCCTCCAGAAGTGCATACCACAGTAATTTGCCAACTAGTTAAAAAACAAATCTTTAATTTTAGAATGAGATATCGTACATTTGATCCATTTATAATTACATTTGGTGTCGTTGAACATAACTGTTATGAAGTACTGACACAAGAGACCCCTCTTACACACATTTTAAAATTTGTTTATGTGGAGCATCTGCCATACAACAACATGTGCATTTATTACTACAGTATAGAAAAGATAATGTCTTAGAACAAGCGCATTTAAAAGAAAATAATTTACCTTGCATCTGTCACTATTGTCAGAGATGCTGTTACAGAAAATTAATCAACACCATGTGATACCAAGGTGACTATTAGGATCAAGAATTCAACAGTACTGTGGTATAAATAAATTTGAAAAAAAGTGTTGTTGGACCAACAAAATAATCATAAAAGGCAAAAAAAATTTTTTTATCAATCATTAATTAAGGTTTTAATTTATTTTAGTAGATTTGTCCGTCTTTTAATGATAGTTGCTCTCAATTTGTGCCGCTTGCTCCATTGATTTCAAGTGGATCATCTTGTACTTGCTCTTCATATCTTTCAGTAATATCAGTGCATTTTCATATTCATTCTTGTATATATCTTTACCTCGAAGAACTTTCTCTGTGTAAAGAAATGGACAACAAGAATAATAAAAAACAAAAACAAATATACATTCTGTATATGACCACACTACTTTATATAAAACATGGTCTAAAATCAATAAAATCAACAACTTTGTCAACTGTTCTCTTGTTCTCTTGTACTGATGAGCAAAATAGCAATAACAACTGTGCACCATGAATCTAGCTCAGTCCATCATATACTGACTGCTCTGATAAGTGATGAGATAATAAAAGAACAGCTGCAATGCCATACAGAGCACTTTCCAGTAAACCTATTTCTCAAGAGTTTCAACATATCATCTCTGACTCAAGCATATTTATTATTGAATCCTTTTCAGTCTCCAGATCTGTCATTATTACATTAACCTCAGTAACCTTAACTGACCAGGCCCGATGGTGCAACAAGACAAATATTCAACAACTTGGAGCATAAATGCTCTGACTCAACAAATTACAGTCCACTCCAAAAGTACTGGAACAACAAGGCCAATACTTTTGTTTATGCTATACACTGAATACAATTGGATTTGAGATTAAAAGATAAATATAAGGCATTATATCAGAATTTCAGCTTTAGTTTCCTGATGTTTACATCTGCATGTGTTAAACAACTTAGAATGTGGCATGTTTAGTGTCAAACCAAACAATGTTTAGGTGAGCAAAAGTATTGGAACAGATATTTACTGTCATTTACTTTGAGACTAAGACTTAATATTTGGCTGCATATCTGCAGCATTCCACTTATACCACAGCAATTTGCCAGCAATTTAAAAAATTGCATACCTTTACCCCTTCCCAATGGAAGTAGTTAGTGATGGCACTGACTGTTGTTTTGGGGTTTTTCTTCACAGCTCTCACAATGTCGTTTCTGTCATCAACTGCTGTTTTCCTTGGCTGACCTGCTCTATGTCTGGTTGTTAGTACACCAGTAGTTTCTTTCTTTTTCAGGACATTTTAAATTATTGTATTGGCTATGCCCAATGCTTGTGCAATTGCTGCTGTTATAGAAAATTTGTCAACACCATCTGACCAATAAAAAGTAAGAACAATGCTGTGGTATAAAGTTATATTCAATGCAAAATGTCTAAACCCCAACCTGCAAAGAAAACAATTACCTGGAAACATCAGATTAAAAGTAATCAGATTATTCACGAAAACTACAGAACTGGCAACACTGAGGAAAACGTAATGTTTGACGTAAGTGAAATACTGAAGCTTACCCAAAGGGACTTCACTTATTGTTTTCATTTCCTTCATTTCTGTCAAAATTTCTTTTACTTTTTCTCCTTTGGTTTTTTGTGGTTTTGCAGGAAGCAAATTCCTCATCTGGAAAAAGTATAACTTTGTCAAAAAGCAAACAAACAAAAAACCCTTAATCAGCTATACTATTTGCACTGGTTATTCATATTGGAAGGTCACTACAATACACACTGAATGTTTTTATTTAATAGCTGACTATAGTTAATGGAACACGTCAGCCAAAATCTAAAACATACACAATGTTCTCCTAATTGTAGTCAATCAGCCAAGACATCTTGGCTGAAGTTTTCTTATTTATTTGTGCACTCGTGCTACAATCCTAATGTAACTAACAATTAGGGGAAGCTTAGAACCACTTCAGCATCATCACACCAGCACCTCAAACCATGGAAAGTTATGTTAAATTAACTTCAGTGTGAAACCGTATTATATCATGCTATGGTCTATATTATAATCAAATTATAACACCAGAGTTCAACCCAGCTTACATTCACATAAACTGAAGATGGAGGAGCTACAAAAACCTTAAACTGAGCCCTGGATGGCACCATTGAGCATGTTTTTGGTAAATCAGAATTTTCAAGAAATCAGACCAGACAAGAGCAAGTCCTGCAAAAGCAAGTACTATGCTGCAGCACAAGATGACCAAATTCAGTCCTGATGGGATGGAGTCTATCTGAATTGGGTGATTTCCATGATCAGTGACATCTAATTTAACTGTGCAGAACTTCAGCCATACAGGAGTGGATTTGGGCACTTCTGTTACAGCAGAATTAACTCTTACCTCATGAGCTTCTGCTAATTTTCCCAAATATTAGTGGTGCAGTAAAAACTGTTCACATGGTTCAATTTGGGCATTTGATACGATACATTGTTCTAAAAACTACATACTTTCCTGAACTGAAATTGGTGTATTTAGTAAAGAAAATGTTGTAAAGTTATCCTAAAAGGCTAGTTTGACCCAAGAATGGAAAAGGAAGAGATTATTTATTATTTCATTCCAATTCCACTGAAAGTCCCCCACCTACCTCTGCATGTCTAACTTAATTTCATCACTTCCGTTTTGTTAGCTAAATATTTTCTTATTTATAAATGTATTTTTAATTAGGCATTTAAATATTGCTAATATTTAAATGGCTGTTGTGGCTGTGGCTCAGGTGGTTGAGTGGGTTGTCCACTAATCCACAAATAGTAGGGTTGGCAGTTCGATTCCTGACCCGTGGGACTCCACATGCCAAAGTGTCCTTGGTCAAGACACTGAACCCCAAGTTGCTCCCGATGGCAAGTTAGTGCCTTGCATGGCAGCTCTGCTACCATTGGTGTGGGTGTGTGTGTGAATGGGTGAATGAGACACAGTGTAAAGCGCTTTGGATAAAAGCGCTATATAAGTGCACCATTTAATAATATTTTGACAATGTCTGATTACATTTCACTTTAGCATGTAACTATCCAAGAACTTGGTCAAAGAGGGACATTCACTATGTGAGGCAATCACAAGATTAGGCCAGGGCCAGACTGAATATGTGCAGAAATATAAAGTTAAGAATAAAACGTTTCTTACTCTTTTGGGTTGTTTTTTATATGGTCTCTGTAGACGATTAAGATTAGCTTTGGAATCTCTGTAGACAAGCAGGTTCTTCAGTGTGTACTCTAGAACCCTCACGGTCTGCTGGATTCCTGACAAATCATTAAAAAAAATCCATAAATATCACCCCTTAAATATTACCTTACCATCACAGTGTAATTTAGTCATCACTTACCAACAGGTTTGGGCATATCTAAGTCATCCATTAAGGCTTCATAACCAAGGAGTTTCTCTGGGTATTGTTTTGCATCATTTCTCCCAAGGTGGGTGATGTCTGCTGTCTGCTCTGTTCTGTCCTGATACTCAGGTTCAAGGAAATCATTTATCTGGGAAATTATAAAGAATATAAGAGTAGTAACTTTTTTAGAATCTTGGAAATTTTAGCAATTCAGATACCCCAAAACTAAATAGTGATGGAGAGTTAAATTGTGTCATGTTAACCATCTTAGCTGGAACATTCTGCTCCATCTGCCATAAAGTTTTAATTGAAGTAATTAGATGATTAAATACATCTGCTCATACATCAACTGTTCCAGAGGTTTCATTTCCTGCAATTGTACTATTAACGCTAAATCACCTCTGTTACAAAGAATTCTTCCTTTAGTTGACCCTCGCTATGGAGCTCTGAATTTTCCTTTTCCAACGGCTCTGATAGACTAGAAGCAGTGGCAACTTTCTCCTTCTCCAGCTCCTCTGTGTTTGTTTGTGAGGCACTGGGTAGGAATGTGTTAGGTGACTTGAAATCTGATGGCCGAAGTCTGTTTTTTTGTTTAGTACCTCTGTCTGTAGAAGGGATTTCTGAAGCACACAAGGCTGCTGTAAGCAAGGAAACCTTTGGTACCTTTGGGAGTTTAGTTTCTACCTGCATTTGTAAGAGGGAAAAAAAAATCAATGTAACACTAAGGTAAATTTACACTTATAACTACTTATAAGGTTCTTTCAATTGATTAATGATTTTCAGATTCAACTAACAATTTCAAGCAATATTCATGGCAGATTCAAGCAATAAACATATACATGCCCTATTCTTTGTTAAATCTGAATTTTAAATCAAACACAAGACATTCAAATGAAGCTTGCAATGGTTTCATACTCATTAAATTGCTGAAGATGTAACTGAACGCATTTTTATTTAGGAGGTTTAAGACAGTAAGGTCTGTGTCATTTGACACAGAAACTCATCACGAGTCTATGCATGGTAACATGTCAAAGTTGAATCACACATTGAACAATAGTGCAAAAAGAAGTGGCAATAAAGCTCCATAGACAGCTGAGGAGCCATGTTATGTCTTTTGGCCTCCTAGACATGTGGTATTGTTGGGGTGAAGAGTTACTGCTCCCACCTCAAAGTTGATTATTTTACAAACAGCACTTCCTGAAGTATTTTTGTACTGCAACCATATGCCTACATCTACATTTTAAAAAAATCACACATCAAGCTTTTGATATGTTTATAGTTTCATGTAATGTTGTGGAATGTAGAATAAGTTTCTGTTATCTCTTACATTATTCTCTCCCTTGAATGAAGCAAAAAAATTGCTTGCCATGCTACATATGAACTAGAAAGAGCAAAGACCTCTGTCCTGAAGACTTTCCCATGTTACATAAAGTCATCTCACAGAAAACCTTAACACATCAATGATTAATTAAACAATTTTTTAAAAAATCCATAGTCTTAGTCTTAGATTACAAGGACTGCCCAACATACAAGTCCCTGTGTAAGTTGTTACTACAGAAAATATAATTTGAATAAGTACATTAATATAAACCTATGATTATAGACTTTTTGCTATAGACAATTAATGAATAACATCTGACATTCAGATTTGAGAATTCATCAAATAGCCTAATCAAAATAAACAACATTAGATCCATAAATGGATAAATAACCTTTCTTTGAGGGTTGACACTGAGCATAAGATGTGGTTTTACAATTTCAGCTGACTTCTTACGTCTCATTTTAATACCAAGCCTGTCTTGAAGAACCCAGTTCAACATTGGAAGGTCACCTAAAACAAAGAAGTAGCATACAAAAACATTAAGCAATTTGAGTATTACCATGACAAATAAAATACAAAATTGCACATATACAGAGCTTACCACTCCTCTGTGTAGTCAGTGGGTTTGAGTGGATAACAAGCTCGCTGAGCAAAGGAAGCAATGCCACAGCCAACAATGCATCTTCTTCAAATATCTGGGAAAATATGAAATAAATAATTGCCACTCTTCTAAAACCACCATTTAAAAATATATATACTAAAACTGTGACAGTTGCTGAGGGTAAACAGACCTTATTGTTAGCTAGATTCAGATATTGAAGCACTGGAAATGGTGGACAGAAATCCTCCCCATCCTCCTGAAAATTTAGGAACGTCAGAAGCAGAAATTCTACTAATATAAGCAGAGATTCTTATATAATGTATATAATATGTACATTATTATATAATGTATTATAATAATACAAACTGTGGTGAATCTATATCAGTTTCTATATTAAAATGCTTCTGTTGGTTTACTTGAGAATCAGAGCAGCCTATGTGGGGACAAAAAAGAGACAGAATTAATGCATTAAAGTTAAGGTCCAATGCAGTATTATTTAACTGAACACAATATCATGATGTCATCTTTTGTGGTGACAACTATTTCCAGATCTAAAGCACCTGGCCCCTGTAGCAGTGGCATCGGCTGAAGGAAAGGGACTTCAGAGATGTAGTTTCCTTCTAAATTTAAATGCTGAAGCCTGAAATTATATAACAAAATATTATTAATCAATTATAAGTGACAAATTAAATAAACAATATGAGTACTTGAATTTGTATGCATGAGTAATAATTACAAATGTGTAAATTAGTGAAATAATATGTATTTTAGCATAATAATATATTTATGCCACAGCTTTGCTGAATGCTCAGCTCTGATTGGACAGAAGGTGAGGGAACAACTGTTTATTGCTGCTATAATATACGCAATAAAAAAAACTTATCAATAAATAAAAACTGTATAATGTGTTTAATCAGGTTGCCTTTGTTTTACGTTGTATTTTGTTTGAAGATCTAAAACTATTTAATGTGAGAAAACAGAAGATATCAGGATGAGGCAATTACTTTTCACAGCACTGTACGTATATGTGGATAAAAAGGACTATATGGATATAAAAAAAAGTATATATGTTAAGCATAAATTGCTGGAAAATTGCTGTGGTGTAAGAGGCACAAAACCCTTTGAAATATGCTGTTACAAAATTATCAGCTTTGTAACAGTAGTCAGTGGTAACTGCTTCATATTGAACCACATCACACTACTCTGTCATTGATTAGTTTCCTATAATAGCATACCCCACTGCTTTGTATAAAAGCAATTAGAAGGTAAAACGGAGTTAGGTACTGCCCCACCTTTCAGTGAGGTATTCCAGTCATAGCTTCAAATAATATTACTGCAGGTGTATACATTTCAGAGCCATGAAAATACATTATACATTATACACAGTGCCCTCCAGTAATATAGGCATCCTTGGTAAATATGAGCAAAGAAGGCTGTGAACAATTGTCTTTCTTGTTGAAACTTTTGATCTTTTGTTTAAAAAAAGTCAAACAAAACTCTGCTCTCATGGATATCAAACCATTGCAAACAAAACACAGGTTTATAAAAATAATCTTTGTTAAATATAGGTGCGCATTGCTCATTTTAAGCTTTGTGGCAGAGGCCGTGGGCATGAGGTACTTTTATATATGGCTACCTCTCTGTGTGCGCCAAAACCACCTCTGGTGTTTATTGTTAAAAAGCTCTTATTTGGTTTCATCTGACCATAGAACCCGATACCATTTGAAATTCCAGTAGTGTCTGGCAAACTGAAGATGTTTGAGTTTGTTTTTGGGTGACAGTAGAGGCTGTTCTCTTGAAACCCTTCCAGCACTCAGGAAAAAAACAATACTAAAATATACCTTTCCTTGTTACTGGGGTTCTAAACTAAGATGTACACTTTTTTATCTTTAATATGTATCTTTCACTTGCAAACTTGGATATAATGAACCTTTAAAAATGATCGGACCATCATTACCTTTTAGGGTAAAGCCTTCTAGGTTATAGATACATAGTTAAGGTACAAAATATAATCAGAAACAAGGATGTGTGCAGTTTATCCCCCCCATGTTCTGAAATTTCGTAAGTGCAAAACTGAAAACTTCTTTCTGGGAAAATAGCTGGAATGCAAACATTACATTACCAGTATGATTGTGATGGAAATAACTAACCTTTTTAGATTTGCAAGACTTCCAAAGACACAAGAAGACAGTTTATTATCATCCAGCATCAACACTTGAAGAGTCTGAAACAATGCACTGGACTCAGGAGCCCTGTTGATATGAAGTCTGTTTAAATTTAATGTTTTATTGTGTAAATATGACATTAAATACAATACAGTAGAATGTAACAAACAACACATACAGATCACCATGTGGAGTATTAGGGCCAGCCATATCAGGCGGAAGCATCGGCAGATCATTTCCAGTCAGATGAAGCACCTTTAATCTTGGTAGAAGGCCAATGGCTAATAGACCATCACTTGATAAATTATTATAGGACAGGTCCAGAACCTCGTGTAAGAAAAAAAACACTACAATCAATAGAAACTTGCTGGAAATAATTTAGGGAATTATCTTATGCTTTATTTATAATACACCCTGTTTAAGTCTGCCAAATGCCATAATGTAAATAAAAACAAAAAAAAAACAAAACAAGAACCTTAGAGTAGCTTATCTACTTACTAGCATGACCATTATAATGCACGCTGGTTCTGAGCCAGTGGTTCTCAAAGTGGTCAAGTGGTATGTAAGCATGGTTTTTATACAACCAAGATCCAGCATTCAATAAATAATTAAATTAATAATTATTAATTATTACCATTAAGCAATTCTTCTATCATGCAATATAGTCTGTCAATAGTATGCTATGGTTGCTAAACAACATAATTGTTGTGTTCGCCTTATTGTCCGAGATTGTGAGTTTGAGTCCCAAAAATGTCACAGCCATCTGTGGCCGTGAGCCATGGAAGCAAAATTGGTCATGCTTTCTCTATGGGAGGGATGTCACATTCTCTCTCTTCTGTCAATCTGTAAACTCATGTATGATGAGAAGTACAGATAGATCCTCCGAGTGTGTTATGCTGCCCTGACACTGCATGAGTAGCAGTTCAAGAAGATGCAGCTGGCTAGCTTTGCACCTCAGGGGAACTATCTCATACCCGCAATGGGTTCTTAGCTATCACATGATTGCTGGTGGGTGGTAATTTGCAGGTGACCTAATTGGGGAGAAAAAAAATAGTTCAGAACAATGACTGTAAATAAAATGGCTTTATTAGTTTAAAATCTGGTGCATTAATACAGAATTCAATTATTGTAAATGTGGCGCGCATACAGTATATCAAGGATGGTTTGAAACATGACTCAGCCAATCAAATTTTAGAACTGAAACTATCCGTTTATTATTTTTTTTTTTTACTTTGTTACAATAATACGAGTCACAATCTATTATTATCGAGGTTATTATTAAAATTGCTTGTATGACTGACTAAATGGATTTTATTCCTAACCTCCAATGACAAAATAACATAGGTCTGTAAATATTGACAACTTGGACCTAATGTGTTTCACCTGTGGAAATGACTCTACTCTATAGCTCCAACAAATAGCCAAAAAGTTACCGTGGACATTTAAAAAGAATCTAATAGTTGGATTGTGATTATGGGGGTAAATGAAATCTATTTTAGAGTTAAAGGGGCTCCTGGTTGCAAAAACTTTGAGAACCCCTGTGCTAAGCAACCAACCTGCAAGATCATGCTAGCTGCACCAGGGAGAAAAAAAACCAAACAGTTTCACTAACAAAGTCTGGCTCAACACCCATCACCATGCAGCATAAACCTGCTTAGACCAGCATGAAATTCATGCTAATTATGACAGATTCTGATTTCAGTAGCATTTATTCCATGCATAAGACCTACCTCTAATCTAGGAAAATCTACAGCATTAACTTCCACAGTGCTGAGGCCATTCAAAGACAACTCCAGCTCCCTCAGTGCAGGAAACCTGCTAAAAGCTTCTAAAAGCACATAAAGACCAGATCAGTTTTGATCAATGGCCAGGTTTGCATCTGGCTATTTCATGCCAATTGATCTTTTGTCCCTGCTTGGCTGGATTGAAATCTGACCTGAAATCAGATCATATGCCCTGTTTTCTGTGTTGTTCCTTGTTCCTAGTTGTCCCCCCCC
>JAFFST010048466.1:9929-28585 GCA_022414735.1 Noturus placidus | reverse complement strand
GGGGGGGGGGGGCAGATTGGTATTCCCTCAACATGGGGGGTCACGACCCCCCCAAGGAGTGCGTGGTTACGTCCATGCATTCTACATTGTTTCCCCTCGGTTGTCTATGACCCGGAAGTTAATTGTTTATTCACGTATTGTGCTGGATAAAGGTGTTTTTTTGTTGTTGGTTTTTTTTTGGCTGAAGAGAGCTTCTACACAACCAAAGCAATGTAACGTTTTACATAATGATCATTTAAATAAATAAATAAACAAACAAACGCACAGCAATTGAGACTGCCCCTAGGGGTGTGTGTGTGTGTGTGTGTGTGTGTGTGTGTGGCCCCGATGGATGTGTCCCCCATCCAGTGTGTGTATTCCTGCACTATGCCCTGTGTCGTGACAGTGAAGTTGGTGACTTGGGACGTTCGATATTCGCAGATATGCGGAAATTAAGGGACCGTCTCTAAAGTTACATACGACATTGATATTCATGGTTCTAACTTCAATAGCATTTGAAGGGAATGACTTCCAGTCACACAACCAACTGTAAAGTGTTCATCAAGGTGTCAGCTATAAAGTACACCTTTGCGATTTTTGATATTTATTTAAATAAACTAAATTAAATCATATCTAAACATTGTGGTGTTTTTATTCCGTATGGACTCAGACAAATATACCATAATTTAAAGCTGAATAGCATTTGCAGGGAATGACGGACATTCACAAAACCAACTGTAAAGTGTTCATGTAGGTGTCTGCTATAACGAGCTTTATTATGACTTTGACCAAGAGAAGCGATTACTGAAAGATAGTTGTTAATTGTTTTCTATATTATGTTTTTATGGCTTAAGCTGAAATTCTGCGACGTAACGCTTTTACCAAAAAAATCAATTAACCATACAAAGCGTAAGCTATATATAATCAGTATATTGATCATTTTATGTATTCAAAAGTTTTAACTCAAGATGGTTCAATATTGGAAAAGTTATAACATTTGATTCATTTCTGTTTCCAGGAGAAATGGAAAACAAGACATTGAGAAGCTATTCACAAGTAGTCCAAGGAGAACCACTAAAAACAACATTGTTCAGAAAAGAAATAAGTGGTATAACATACAGAATCCCAGCTTTAATCTACATTGATGACAGCCAAACCTTTCTTGCTTTTGCTGAGAAAAGAACATCACCATGTGATCATGACGCCACTCTTCTGGTCATGAGGAGGGGAACACGGCAGACTGGGTCCATTCAGGTGATGCTAGTTCAAATACTGATAGTTTTAATTTAACTTTCTACTTTCATATGTCATAGATATACAAATTTTTCTTTTCGGTGGTCACCTGTTCAGGAGCTTAGCACAGCTTGCTTGCCAGGACATCGCACCATGAACCCATGTCCAGTCTATGAGAAAGAATCTAAGACTCTCTTTCTGTTCTTCAGCTGTGTGTTGGGTAAGGCTACTGAGCATTATCAGATTTATACTGGTAAAAACAAGGCTCGGCTGTGTTATGTCACTAGCAAGAACAGTGGACAAACTTGGAGCAGCTCAACAGACTTGACAAAAAGTGTGATTGGACATGAGATTGGTAACTGGGCCACGTTTGCTGTTGGACCTGGGCATGGCATTCAGATGAAGAGTGGCAGACTCATCATTCCTGCTTATGTCTATTATATTCATTGTCGATGTTTTCCCTTTCATTTTCCACTATGTGCAACATCTCATGCTTTTGCATTCTATAGTGATGATTGTGGGACCACGTGGTGCTTTGGAGAAAGAGTGAGTACCGAGTCTGGAGAGTGTGCAATGGCAGAAATTGTAGACCAGGGGTCCAGGAGTGCACTATACTGCAATGCACGAAGCACTAAAGGTCACCGAGTCGAGGCTTTGAGCAAGAGCAGTGGGGCAGCTTTTGATAGACCTCATTTTGCACAGAAACTAGTAGAACCCTGTCATGGTTGCCAAGGTAGTGTGGTGAGCTTTGTTGCACCTGAGGAAAAAGAGAACTGTTTAACACCAAATACAAAGACTTGGCTCCTTTATTCCCATCCAACAGACAGAATGAAGAGAAGGGCTCTTGGTGTGTATTTGAATAAATCTCCTTTTAGTGGCACTGGTTGGAGCAAACCATGGATCATCCATCACGGCCCCAGTGGATACTCAGATCTGACTCAATACGAGGAGTCCAATTGCTTTGCTTGCCTCGTGGAATGTGGGAAGAAGAGTGAACTTGAAGAAATAGCCTTTGTTGAGTTTTCTCTCTGTGATTTCATGAACAGTCAGTAGCTAGGTATGCATGGTTATTAATAATCTTATGAAAAATCATATAGTCATGTCAAAAAGTAAGTACACCCTTTGGAAATGATCTATATTTGGACACGAACATTTGATCCTCTTTGAAACAGTGCCTATTGATAAAGTTAATACACTATCAAATGACACATAAAATTGATAATTTGTGGTAATTTTCACAATTTAAATGAACAAGAAACAGATCAGTCACATGGATAAAATTAAGTACACTCCTACATATATCACACATTCAAATCCATAAAATTAGAATGAGGTGTTTAAGATTGGGTGATGACTAGAACCTGCGTAGAGAGTGCAGGTGGAACTGGTCTTATTTATACCCCTCTCATATCTAGTGTCATCATTCTAAGATCTAAAGAGTTCTGTAAGGCCTTCAGAGAAAAGGTTGTGGATGACTGATCCTGGCAAGGGATTTAAAAAGATCTCCAAATTACTTGGAATACATCATTCCACTGTAAGGAAAATCATCTACAAGTGTTGCAGATTTCAAACAACTGCCAATTTATCCAGGACTGACTGTTCCAGCAAATTCAGCTGAAGAGGAGTCCGGCTGATGCAAAAAGAAGTCTCCAAGAACCCCAGAATTTCATCACAGGATCTGCTAGTAAATTTGACCTGCATGGGAGGCGTGCCAGTAAAAAGCCTTTGCAAGACTACAGTTTGCCAATGATCATACAGGCAAAGATCAGGCCTTTTGGAATAAAATGGGCAGTGCATGCAAGAAAACCCTCAAACATCTTGAAACTGAAATAATATTGCAAGAATATTGCAGCAAGCCTGGTGGACAATTATACAAAGCACATCCAAGAAGTTCGGCTAAAGGGGGCAATACTAGCTTATGAGCCCACGGTTGTACTCACTTTTTCCACAGAAGAATATCACATTGATATTTCTGTTGAATAAATGATCCATAAAGCGAATTTCCCTTGTGGTGGTTTTTTTTAAGTATATCAACTTCATTAACAGGCACCTTTTCAAATATGATCAAATGTTTGTTTGTCTAAATATGTCAAAAATCCAACAGTTTCCATGGGGTGTATTTATCTTTTCACACAACTGTATACACCTAAATCAGAATCAATTCATATCACAATTCATTTTAATTCTATTTGTATAGTGCCTTTAACAAAAGTTATGGTCACAAAGAGGTTTTACAGAAAATCAAATGTAGATCTAGATCCCTAATGAGCAAGACAAGGGTGAGAGTGTTTGTTGAGATGGAAAACTCTGCAAACATCCTAATGTTAGCTATGGTTACACTCTGTCCATGTCCACATTAATAATACGTAAATACAGGACATCTGTGTTTATATTGTAACCATATCTATTCAACTGCAAGAAAACAACAACAAAACAATGAGAAATTAATTTATCCTTTTTTTGTTGTATTGGAGCTGGTATGTGACAGACCGAGGCCTAGGAAAACTGACCGTGTATAAATGTCCAGAGTCCCCTTCCTAGTCTCAGCATCGGACATTCCACCCAAAGGCCATGATGCAGCTGATATCATTTGCACACTTCTCTGGCCACAAGCCTCAGAATATTAAAGGCTACAGTTTGACTGTATTTCCTTTTGCTGGTTGTCAGGCAAAAGTTTGAACGTTGTGACACAATTAGCCTTTCAGATAAAGTTACTGGACTGAAATCCACAGAGTAAAACAGCAAGATTTTTATTCATTTAATTTTTTTACTGTTATTCATCAGTGCCAGTGATATGCTAAATATATATTTCTATTTCTCCCTCTTTTGCAATAAAAAAAATATTACAGAAATGTTTTAAACAGATTTCAACTATCCATCCATCCATCCATCTTCAACCGCTTACTCCTTTTCAGGGTCACGGGGAACCTGGAGCCTATCAACTATTACTTGTAAAAACACTTGCCTTTAAAAAAAAAAATCAAATGATCTTTTGTATTTTTTCTATACTCTCATTATCTTTATCTACCCAATCCCAAACATGTATAGATCCATCTGAAGCTGCAGATAGCAAGGTTCTTGGTCGCCATGGATGCCACACATGAGTAGTGACCACAAGACTGGCATCAGCCTTTTCTTCACATAAGTCATGACCTCGATGCACAAAAATGGGCCGAGGCATCTGTGAATCGGTGCTCCAGCTTCTTGTGTCAAAGATTTGCACTGATCCATCAAATCCTTCAAATTAAGACAAGTTCAGTCCATCAACAAGATCAGGTCATTTTTTTCCAAAATAAAGACCAAGTTAAAAGAGAAGATAAAAGAATATGACATACCTGACACTGCGAGATGGTTATCCAGAGCGGGAGCCCATGTGACCGTCAGAAACTCATTGCTGGGATCATTTTGCTGCAGATTAAGCCGAGCTTGTCTGATTGGAGTGCTCGGATTTCGGAGATCAGACACGATTACCTGACCAGAGGAGGAAAGTCTTGCTACAGTACACATGGCAGGGTCACACTGTGTCCTCAATCCAAAAGCCCAATGTGAGCCAGTCGTACTCTCAGGGAGAGCATAATGATTGATCTTTGGATCTCTTGAGTCTCCAACATACAGAGTGCCATTAGTTGCGCAGATGGCAAATGTATTGGCATTCACAAACTGCAGACCACTCACTACATCCAATGAGTCTGTTTCTATGAACAACAAAATAGAATTTCAGTTCAGAACAAAATTTGTAAAAAGGTGCACTTGCATAAAATTCAATGCTTACAGATATGGATTAATGATGTTTAATAATATGGATAAGCAACTAATATGAGTGAATAGTGTCAAAAGATACCTTTTGATGCATAACCAAATAATGAATGATATTGGCTATATATTAAACAATTGAATTGATTGGTTTGTTTGGTAGTAATGCTCAATGTTACCACTTTTGACACTTTTTGAACAGATGGGACCTCTCATTTGAATTTGATGTGGGGAAAAAACACTTCTGTCCATTTGTCTTTAATCGTTTTATTTTCCTCACTTTTTTTCTATCATCAGTTCATTAATCAGACCACAAAGATCAAAACATTTCTCCCCTTTCTGACCTAATGTCTCTAGCCCTTAGTCTCTGGTCTAGTGAGCTGCCTTCAGCTAGATAATTCACATAAATGCATGTGCTTGGATAAGCTGATACAGAACCCAAGCTGGTTCATATTTAGAAAACTGGACTTGCTGAAATTAAGCCATTTTTATACGTTAATTGGCTCTGCTGTGGTATTTTATTTTATTTAGCAAGTGCTTGGTTCAGCCCGCTGATTGGTCTGCCTGTTGATGACCACTGGTTTAGACAGAAAGTGAAAGAAAAATAAAACAGAAGACACACTTCATAATTACCTACTGCATAAAGCATTCTCCCTGAGGCTACATCAGTCTGCTGAACGTCACGTATTGTAGAGCCGTGAAGAACAGAAGGATCCTCGGTGAAACCAGAAGCAAGTTTTCTGCCCGTGGATGATGTGTGACTGCAGTTTATAACTCCTGTCCTCTTGATAATATCTGGATGCCAAAGGTGACAAAGTTTAAGCATGATCTGCCAAAATTACAGCTGACTCCAGATTTATTTGCACCATTGGTGATGACAGGTTTAAAAAAAAAAAAAAAAGTTTATGCAAATGTTTTTGTAGTTAATTAGCTGAATTTAATATTTAACTAGCCCCTATAATAAAAGCGGGATCTTTACCAAGGGTGCCAATTCTGAAGATGAATATAATTTGGGGGAATACAATCCGCATGAACCGAGAGTCAAACTGCTTTGCATAACAACAGAAACAATTAAGTAACACACATAGTAAAAGTGGACCATATATATTTTATATATGTATATGTAAAAAAAAATATATATATGTATATATTTTTTAACGTCAAATAAAGTGCTGAAATAATCTGAATAGATACCACTATTATCTTCTCCAATGTCCCAAACCTGGAGATTGGAATTATGGCGCCCGCTAGTCACCACACATCTGTAAATAAAAGATCACAGTTAAACCGTGATGCTTATTTCTGATTATAATAGGGAAAGGTACAATCATAATTATATCACTATTCAGGTGATTTGTGCATTTTTATATACTGGCAGGTGGATGGGGGACATACAGTGCATCCGGAAAGTATTCACAGCGCTTCACTTGTTCCACATTTCGTTATGTTACAGCCTTATTCCAATATGGATTAAATTAATTATTTTCCTCAAAATTCTACAAACAATACCCCATAATGACAACATGAAAGGAGTTTGTTTGGAATCTTTGCACATTTATTAAATATAAAAAACAAACAAACAAAAAAACACATATACATAAGTATTCACAGCCTTTGCCATGACATTCAAAATTGAGCTCAGGTGCATCCTGTTTCCACTGATCATCCTCGAGATGTTTCTATAACTCAGCACACCTGTGGTAAATTCAGTTGATTGGACATGATTTGGAAAGGCACACACCTGTCTATATAAAGGTCCCACAGTTAACAATGCATATCAGAGCACAAACCAAGCCATGATGTCCAAGGAATTGACTGTAGACCTCCGAGACAGGATTGTATTGAGGCACAGATCTGGGGAAGGGTATGGAAACATTTCTGCAGCATTGAAGGTCCCAATGAGCACAGTGGCCTCCATCATCCATAAATGGAAGAAGTTTGGAACCACCAGGACTCTTCCTAGAGCTGGCCACCTGGCCAAACTGAGTGATCTGGGAGAAGGGTCTTAGTCAGGGAGGTGGTCCCTCTAACAGCTCCAGCGTGTCTCTGTGGAGAGAAGAGAACCTTCCAGAAGAACAACCATCTCTGCAGAACTTCATCAATCAGGCCTGTAAGGTAGAGTGGCCAGATGGAAGCCACTCCTCAGTAAAAGGCACATGACCGCCCACCTGGAGATTGCCAAAAGGCACCTGAGGGACTCTCAGACCAAGACAAAGATTGAACTCTTTGGCGTGAATGGCAAGCGTCATATCTGGAGGAAGCAGGCCAATACCATCCCTACAGTGAAGCATGGTGGTGGCAGCATCATGCTGTGGGGTATTTTTCAGTGGCAGGAACTGGGAGACTAGTCAGGATCGAGGGAAATATGAATGCAGCAATGTACAGAGACATCCTTGATGAAAACCTGCTCCAGAGTGCTCTGGACCTCAGACTGGGGTGAAGGTTCATCTTCCAACAAGACAACGACCCTAAGCACACAGCCAAGATAACAAAGGAGTGGCTACAGGACGACTCTGTGAATATCCTTGAGTGGCCCAGCCAGAGCCCAGACTTGAACCCGATTGAACATCTCTGGAGAGATCTGAAAATGGCTGTGCGCCGACGCGCCCCATCCAACCTGATGGAGCTTGAGAGGTCCTGCAAAGAAGAATGGGAGAAACTGCACAAAAAAGGCATGCCAAGCTTGTAGCATCATACTCAAAAAGACTTGAGGCTTTAATTGGTGCCAAAGGTGCTTCAACAAAGTATTGAGCAAAGGCTGTGAATACTTATGTACATGTGCTTTTTGTTTTTTATATTTAATAAATGTGCAAAAATTTCAAACAAACTTCTTTCATGTTGTCATTATGTGGTATTGTTTGCAGAATTTTGAGAAATTATTTTAATCCATTTTTGAATAAGGCTGTAACATAACAAAATGTGGAATAAGTGAAGGACTGTAAATTCTTTCCGGATGCACTGCAACATTTTTATATAATTCTTTTACAGATCAGTTGCCTAATGTCCAGAAGGCTGACATTTTCTCTGTTGCTCTACTTCAAAAAAAGTAAAGCAAATAAAAGTGTTTTAATTACTAATTTTCATTGCCATTTACAACATTTGTAATGTTTTAGATTTAATACTTCACTATAGCCTTTTTCTCTTTTTTTCCACAGAAAAACAAAATTGACATTTGCCTTAAGATTTTCTGTGGCATCCTTAAATAGTTAATTCTAGGGGTGTAATTTAATGACATGATCTGTAACTGTACCCGTTTATTATTTATCTTTATAATATCTTTATCTCTAACCCTACAACTCTGCCCCTGGAAACACTGCAAAATAAAAACGAGCAGAACTCGACACCAGCGGTGTCATCGGAGATACCTTGACATTGTTTGGATCAATTCCAAAATGTAATCAGTTCATCTCCTGGTTACAATGATACTTCTATGTAAATCCAACAAACATTCATTCATTTTTCTTGAGATATTGCATTAACTACAATGATTGATGGATACACAGACGGACTTGGTGGTGGAAGCATAACAAGTTCTAGTTTTCTGCTGTGTTATACAGTATGCTTCAATGTGAAATTCCGGTCCCGATCTACAAAATTTCAGCACATCCCTTTGTATTGTTTGCCCGCTATTCCTGCAAAATGTATTAGCAAATCAGTATAAAAAGTTTAAATGATAAGACATTAGCAAGATTCTATTTAAAGGTGAACAAGCTATTCTGTACGCCTACCGTTTACCAAAGATGTGTCTCAAGCACTCAATTGGCTCATCACTGAATCCACCATGCTGCACTTTAAAGTCCCGCTCTGGACAGAGGCCCTTTGCACATTTAAGAAGAAAATGATACTGGGTTGAGCCATGGTATTGGGATTGTAGTTTTAATATCAGAGGTGCACATAGAAATTTGTCTAATTATTGACTCACCTGATTTCCCATTGCATACAATTTCAAAGGCAACAGTAACTCTAAAATTTCATTCTTCCCTGATGAGTAGTCTGCAACACATATACCTGCAACAGAAAAAAGCATTCATGCAAGTTCATTCCAACACTACTCCACCAAACATACGGTATCTCACAAAAGTGAGTACACCCCTCACATTTGTGTAAATATTTGATGATAACTTTTCATGTGACAACACTGAAGAAATGACACTGTGCTACAATGTAAAGTAGTGAGTGTACAGCTTGTGTAACAGTGTAAATTTACTGTCCCCTCAAAATAACTCAACACACAGACATTAATGTCTACACCGCTGGCAACAAAATTGAGTACGGTTTACTGATCACAAAATCAAGGTCCTGCCATGGCCATCACAATCCCCTGACTTGTGGGGTGAGCTGAAGAGCAGAGTCCACAAGTGTGGACCTCGAAATAGAGGAATGGTTTCATAGCTCCTGCCATCTATTCTCCAACCTCATCAGGTATTATAGGAGAAGACTCAAAGCTGTTAAATCAGAGAAAACACAGATAGTAGGGCGGCTGTGGCTCAGTCGGTAGAGTGGGATGTCCACTAATCGTGGGGTTGGTGGTTCGAATCACGGCCCGGGTGATCCCATGCCGAAGTGTCCTTGGGCAAGACACTGAACCCTAAGTTGCCCCCGATGGCAAGCTAGCACCTTGCATGGCAGCTCTGCTACCATTGGTGTGTGAATGTGTCTCATTTGTAAGTCGCTTTGGATAAAAGCGTCTGCTAAATGAATAAATGTAAATGTAGATAGTACAAAGTATCGACTAAAAGTGTGCCAATAATTATTGCACACCTGTATTTAACAAAGATTTTTTTTTTTTGATAAACCCGTGTGATATCCATGAGAGCTGAGCTATTGTGATTTTTTCCAGCAAAAGCTCAAAATCTTAAACAATAAAGACAATTTTTCACAGCCTTCTTTGCTCATATTTTTTTTCACCAAGGGTGTCGATATTAGTGGAGGGGACTGTAACTTTACATAACCAGCAATACTTTACTTTTTTCTCCAGTCCACTCAATTGTTTTCGTTGGATGCTCGAGCTGAAATTCATGCAGGTCTTTATAGCTGCAAGAGAAACAACAGACATAATGACAACATCAGAGGTACACTCATCAGTCCAGTGCTCTGAAACAGTCTCTCTGGACCATCTTTACAAACCCCAGGAATCTCATTAGGATGATATCAAAAATAATTCACTACATTATCAAGCATCATTTTTAACCCAAGACACCTGATGCTAACTTCATGATTATTTTACTAATTTATGAAAAGTTTTGAAAAAAATAAATCTTGATGACTTACAGGGTTAATGACTCCATAAGCCAGTCATCAGCTTCATCAGATGCCATATCCATGTTATTATCAAGAGATTTCTACTTTCTCTGCTGAATCTTAACTGTATAATTCTCTCTCACTCCCTCTATCTTTCTAAATAAATAAGTAAACAAATAAAACTAATAAACGAGTTGACACAATACTGCAGTATAGTGACTCTAACTCAACCATAGATTGAATTCCAAATGGTTCTCTATATGACGTGAAGTGCACTATATAAAGTGTGTAAACGCTATTATTGTATACCCTACATAGTGCACTTACTGAATTTATTATATATATGGAATAAAGCGGAATGTGGAATGAAATGAAGGCTGAGTTCCGGAGGTTCTTCTTCGTTGCTTAAATTTTCACGCGCTTTTCCGCTCACGGTGCTTTTACTGCCACCTGCTGCACACATGAACACTACACAGGCTTTTTGAATAAATACAGTTTGACGTTTTGCTTCATGCGGGTTTACAACATCCATCCATCCATCCATCCATCCATCCATCCATCTTCAACCGCTTACTCCTGTTCAGGGTCACAGGGAACCCCAGGGAGCATCGGGCACAAGGCGGGGTACACCTTGGACAGGGTGTCAATCCATCGAAGGGCACAATGACATACACACTCACACACCCATTCATACACTATGGACACTTTAGACACGCCAATCAGCCTAACATGCATGTCTTTGGACTGGGGGAGGAAACCGGAGTACCCGGAGGAAACCCCCGACACACACATGGCCCTGGCGGGACTCGATTGCTTCTCAAACCTTTTCAACGTGAAGCCCCGCCTTGTGTCGTAAAAGGAGTCGTAAAATTTTTTGCGGGTTTACAACATCCATCCATCCATCCATCCATCCATCTTCAACAGCTTACTCCTGTTCAGGGTCACGGGGGAACCTGGAGCCTATCCCAGGGAGCATCGGGCACAAGGCGGGGTACACCCTGGACAGGGTGCCAGTCCATCACAGGGCACAATCACATACACACTCACACACCCATTCATACACTATGGACACTTTAGACACGCCAATCAGCCTACCATGCATGTCTTTGGACTGGGGGAGGAAACCAGAGTACCCCGAGGAAACCCCCGACACACACATGGCCCTGGCGGGACTCGAGTGCTTCTCAAACCTTTTCAACGTGAAGCCCCGCCTTGTGTCGTAAAAGGAGTCGTAAAATTTTTTGCGGGTTTACAACATCCATCCATCCATCCATCCATCCATCTTCAACAGCTTACTCCTGTTCAGGGTCACGGGGGAACCTGGAGCCTATCCCAGGGAGCATCGGGCACAAGGCGGGGTACACCCTGGACAGGGTGCCAGTCCATCACAGGGCACAATCACATACACACTCACACACCCATTCATACACTATGGACACTTTAGACACGCCAATCAGCCTACCATGCATGTCTTTGGACTGGGGGAGGAAACCAGAGTACCCCGAGGAAACCCCCGACACACACATGGCCCTGGCGGGACTCGAGTGCTTCTCAAACCTTTTCAACGTGAAGCCCCGCCTTGTGTCGTAAAAGGAGTCGTAAAATTTCGCAGTTTTGTTTTTTTCACGCGTGCGTATTAACTTTCTCAGTTAAGAGACTACGTCCTCTATCTAAAAACGTATCTATTTTAAATAGTGTAAGGTTTTATCAGATTGTGGCTAACATCCATCCATCCATCCATCCATCCATCCATCTTCAATTGCTTACTCCTTTTCAGGGTCACGGGGGAACCTGGAGCCTAACAGTACACTAGTCTATCAGCGGATGTCGTTGTTTGGTCTTTGTCTTAGTGTACTGTGTAGAATTGATTTCATTTATTAATATTTATCATTTTTATGTATTTCATAGTTCAAAGCTTGAAAATCCCGATTTACAAACAGGTCAAATTATATATATATATATATATATAAAAAATGTTATAGTATTTCTAAACGGCCCCCCTGGCGCCATCTGGCGGCCCCCCAGCGGACCATGGCCTCCAGTTTGAGAACCACTGGTTTACAAAGGCAGACGTCCTAACCAAACCGGTTGGTGCTGTCACTTGCTGAATAAAACACTAAAAGCTGAATAATTCACAGGCCATCAAGGGTGCATGTGCTGTACCTTTAAAAGTCCTCTGTACCTGCAATCTTCTTGTTTTATTGCAAATTGGAAATTATTAATTACACAGGTAGGTGTTGACCTGCTAAGTCATAACTGCCAGTCGCACATACTCATCACCCATAGGATTACCCCGCCCTTCCTTCAGCCTTGCCAACATGCATAACATAACCAAAAACATACAGGCCTCCTCAGTGACTAATGCTGTACCAAGCCCCACTGGCACCATTAATGAATCCTCAGTTCCAGGGCGTTAGCCCGTGACTCCTTTAACAGGGTCACGGGGAACCTGGAGCCTACCCCAGGGAGCATCGGGCAAAAGGCAGGGTACACCCTTCTTCATCAAAAAAACTTTTAAAACATACTTCTAAATAAACTGTTTCCATGCATTGTTTTCTTGCATATGAGGGCTAATTGCTGAAAAATTTGAAAATTGGACAAAACATTGAAATTTATCATAAAACTTGCCTCAGGTGTTTGTAAAACTACAGAGAAAATATAAAACATTTTGGCTATCTAACAAAATACCAGTCTAGTTTGGTGTTGCTAGCCAAGAGGGGGCAACTAAGCTAACATTGTATACAGTATGTAAGCTGTCCTTATACTCTGATCATATCATGTTTGTGTAACTTGGAACTCATAGACATTTACACAATATTTTATATTTACACACCAATGAAGCCCTTGATTAGTTACATCAGGTGTGCTTGAGACAACACCTGTTTTGCATCCTTGTGCTTTTGTAAGGGATTCTATTCAGGGGGTTGAATAATTTTGAGACTGGAGAAGTCATTATAAGTTGCATATTCAGTTGAACTTGGGGAAACCGCTTGAAGCAATTGTTGTGTTAAACTATTTCAAATTCTTTTGTTTGATTTGTTCATTGCAAACAGCTGAAAGTCTGTAAATTTTGACAATAAACCTGATTTACAATGGGGGTTGAATTATTTTGATTGCAACTGTAGTTGTTGTTGTCAACTAGGGGACGAGGGTCCGTCTCAGCCTTGCGCTCCTCACGGGACTTAAAGTGTTCGATAAACTTGTAACAGTACAGAGACACTGCTCTGAGAGCATAATCGTTTAGTTTAGAGTCTTAATCTAAACACTGCTGTTAGTCTTTAGACCTTTGTCACCAAACTTGATGTTGACCTTGAAAAGGGCAAATGTCAAAAGAACCCTGACATTTGAATCCAGGCAAGTAAAAAGTAATCATTTACACATGGAATGCATTTTTACAGCCGTTCAGTAGTTTGCCGTTGAGCCATTGCCAAATCCGCTGCCTCAGCAGACTCAACGTGGACACAACCATACCCTTTTGACCCCTTCTCATCACCTACAACCTTCAGGAGAGACATGTAATGTCAAAACACAGAATTGATATCAAACAAAGATAATACAGGTCTTTAGTTAGTTAGGGCGGCTGTGGCTCAGTCGGTAGAGCGGGTTGTCCACTAATCCACTAATCGTGGGGTTGGCGGTTCGAATCCAGGCCCTGGTGATCCCATGCCGAAGTGTCCTTGGGCAAGACACTGAACCCTAAGTTGCCCCCAATGGCAAGCTAGCACCTTGCATGGCAGCTCTGCTCCCATTGGTGTGTGAGTGTGCTCTCATTTGTAAGTCGCTTGTAAATGTAAATGTAAAAATGATATTTCTGTAAAGCTGCTTTGAGACAATGTACATTGTAAAAAGCGCTATACAAATTGATTAATTAATTAATTAAATTAGTTTAAATAAATAAATAAATAAATAAATAAATAAATCATTACCCATGCTACACAGATGCTATTCAGATCCAAACAATTCAAAGCCTTGCATGACAGGATCTTTCCAGAGCTGTAGAAGGTGTCAAAATGGCCATGCTATCAATTGACTTGAGCTATCAGTATAGAAAAACTGATTTTTATTCTATCTATACACAAAAAATTTAACAGGCCAGTTGCAATAATTGCCACAATACTTTCACTGACTTGTTCTGTGGATATGAACTGCTTCAACAGTCTGAGGCCTTGCAAATTAATTGGCCATGAGGATTTCTATTATTATTATTATTATTATTATTATTATTATTATTATTGTTGTTGTTGTTGTTGTTGTTGTGTTACAATGATCATCACAATCTCGGCATGATGTTTGTACATTATGAGTAGCACTTGATTTCCCGTCTGCCATGCTTATAGGTATTTGCAAATCTGTCTCTTCCATTTGAAGACATTCTCTGTTACCTTATTCACAGTTACATTCCCTTCCTCACTCACATATGCTGGAACCCACAAAAAACCAACACACACCTAAACAGAACTTGATATATTTCCTGTACTATAATTTGCCAGATTTGCAGCCAGATTCTGATTACTGCAGCTAAAGGAATATGATCTGAGGAATCTGAGCAAATATCCAGTTGTGCTAGCAAAAGTATTATAACAATTAGTTCTACTCTAAACACTGATCAATTGTCTGATCATCTTTTTCAGGTGAAGACTCATAAGTTGGATTTGTAAGAATCTGTAGTATCAATGTGTTAAATAATGCTCTCCATCTTTTTCATTTATACTTATCTTGACTATTTGCATTTGACTCGGAAGCAAATTTAAACTAAAAGGCGTTATTAAAATGCCTTAAAGACAAAGAAAATATATACACTTTGTGTGACAGGAATGACAGTCATCAGTCGCTTGTGTTAAACATGTTATTTAATCATCCCGCATCCCACTTGTGAACTAATATATTATTTTGTGCTTCATAATGTGCCACACATTCTCAAACGGAGACAGGTCAGGACTCCAGGCAGGCCACGATAGCACCCACACGCTCTGCGGGTGCTAGCACCTTATGGTTAGGGCTACCTCCTGTGCCACCATGCCACCCTAATAAACTTTTGACTAAGTGTATTTTATATGCAATATATTTTATATATAAGGATAACATATATTTTTTTATTGGAATGGAGCCTTTGATGAATGTGTGGTCATCATATTCCTCCCATTAGAGTGTTACTGATCTGCAGCTGTGCTCTTTGCTTTCGGGTCATAGGAAGCTTGTCATCTGGAGTACACAGACTTTTAAAACGCTGGTCAGAAAGAGAAGCAAGAAATTATACATTTTATTTTATGCTTGTTATGCAACCAATAAGTTAAAACAGCCACCCGCCCAACCACACACACACACACACACACACACACACACACACACACACACACACACACACACACAGATAAACTGTAAATGGTGAAATATCTAACAACTTATCTTGCCTCACCTGTTTCAGAGTCCCTGAGTGGTTGTATAACTTCACCAAACCCCATGTAATAATCAGCAGCGGGGCAAATAAAGCCATGAGCCATCCAAGAACACAAGTCCAGGTCGGATATACATAAACATTGTTATACATAAGTGGTTGATACTTCACAATGCACAAAATGAACGCTCCCTAAAGGCAAGATTTGTTTTTAGAAAGCAAGAGAAAGTGAATGATTATTGTGTGGATAAGCAGAAGAAAGAAAAATATTTATAAACTACAGAGGTCGTGACAATATTCCCTTGGCATGTGTTAGATGAATAACTCACAAGGCACATCAATGGTGTAAAATAACACCAGCAATATTTGAAAAATGCACTGGGTGGCTTATCACACATGTCCTCAATTACATCAAACATGCGATCAGCTCCTGAGTGATGTTCAGAAAGAGAAATACTATTTACTATATTACAATCTACTAGGCAAATGATTGTCTGTAAACAAACACCAACACATACCAAAAATCCATCCAATTACTAGAGTTTCGATCAGACACATGAAGAAGTAGCAAGCACCATTAAATCCATAATAATCAATTATATGGAAAATGTAGATGCCTCCCTGTGGAGAAAAAAACAGGTAATTTGACGGATTTTCAAAAAAAAAAAAATCTTTCATTAACATTTATCTGAATGGTACATATACAGGGCCTTTATAACATTTATTACTTATAGTTATTGCATGACTCTTATATACACCCATGCTAGATAATCTTTGAAATGATTATGAGAACTGGAGAGTTGAGATTTAAGCTTTTATGTCTTTACATGAAAGGCATAATAATAACTTCTCAGATAAAAAAAAAAAATCTAATAAACAAACAATCAGTGGTATGTGAAGTCTCCTCTCTCTTCTCTCTGTAAAAAAAAGCATACTACATGCATCTAAATTTTGTATGTAAATTATATTGAATGTAGCTCATTTGCTGCTATGCATATGCTATGCAAAGCCACAGTTACATCACCATCATCACATGAACCAGTTGTCACATATGCGCCAGTACCAAGACAAACACCATTTGGCATGAATACTCACCTCATTCGAGTTCCCTGAACTTGTAACCATGAATGTTATTGAATCTCTACAAGTAACACTCCAACATTTCATTAGTGATTCTAGCAGCACTCATAATATTTCACTAGTTATCTCTAGCAGCACACAACTGCAAGCAATGATGCAGGCTAGGAAGAAAAAAATCTATAAACAATGCTAGGTGAGTGAAAATAAAAGCACATACCCAGTGTGCTGAATATAGTCACAGCAGTAATGCTTAATTTTATACACTGTACATTTACTGTCCACTTTATTAGACACACCTACCTTTTTAGACTAATTGTAGGTTTAAAAATGAAGTACTGTAGCTATTTTTCTATTACTGTGCGGTTGTATATTTGGGATCATATTGTGTGTTATTACCTGTGTTGTTAAAAGAATCTGAAAGCAGAAGCAAGCAATGCAGAAAAATAACAGGACAAGTTGTCTCCTGTAGGGCCTTCGCAGCACAGTCGGGAATATGTCTATTATCGAGGTAATGGCCACCTCAATTCCAACAAACTAAGCAGATAGAAAATATTCATTGTTGTTTTCACACTCTAATGCAAATGTGTAAAAGTTAAAAGCTAAAAATACCAACAGCATCCTCCATTACCTGTGTATCCAAGCACAATAAAATCAACATGATAAAGAAGCACGCTGACCACAGTTGTGGCAGAGGCATCATGGCTACTGCCTGAGGGTAGGCTATAAATGCCAGACCTGGACCTTTAAAAAGAAAGTAACTACAATCAATTACATGTGATTTTGTGATTGTAATATTGTTATGTTTTTTTCAGGTACATAGTAATTGCGATATTAAAACCACCTGGTAGTGCGACATCTTCAATATCAGCACCCAACTTCTTTGCCATGAAGCCAAGAATAGAAAAGACCACAAATCCAGCAACAAAACTAGTACAGCTGTTGAGCACACACAGCCAAATGCCGTCTCTACAAGAAAATACAATCAGGATCTACTACATAAAAATGATAAGCTTTGCCGTTATTACATCTCCTTCTTAGGGGCTCACCTATAGCAGTTGTTTTTGTAAGGACTGTAACTTGCAAGAACAGTTAGGGTTCCAGCTCCCAGACTGTAGGAGAAGAATATTTGCGTTCCTGCATCAATCCATACCTGGGTGACATTCAGTAAAAAAAAAAAAAGAACACATTTTTAGATATTTTAATGCACATGTGACCAATTTGGTCATTTTTGCTCTTGTCTCTAACTATTGGCAAATAACTTGAAAGTAATAAATTCACTACCTGTGGATCTGTGAGGCGTGAGGGTTGTGGATACAGGTAATACTTGATACCATGCAGTGCACCAGGTAAAGTTAGACCTCTTAACAGCAGCACTAACAGCATTACATATGGAAAGATGGCTGTAAAATACACTGCCTGAGGAAAAAATAAGACAAAACATATAATTGAATAACATATAACAATAACTTTATTACTTCTAATACAATCTTTACCTTACAATTGCAGTGCACAAATTGACAGGCTGTAAAGTGTTTATAGTTTTCTATACATTTCCACAAAATTCTGTGTATTTGCAAATATAAACAAATCAATCTGACCAAACCTTTCCAGTCGACTTGACCCCTTTCCAGATGCAGAAGTAACAGGCCACCCAACTAGCAAGTAAACAGAGTAAAATCTCCCAGTTCAATTTTCCCAGTGTCTCAATACCTGGAGAGACAGTTAGCACTCGTCCCCTGGTGGGCAGCAGAGGAAAGGCTAGTGAAGTAAGTAAAAATATAATAGTAATTATATTATTTTTAAAATGGTACTTCTATGGACATACTCCCAAAATTCGATGACAGCAGAAATACTGAAATATCCTTGAGTCCTGTTGGCAGTCACATTGATCTGGTTTGATATGAGCTCTACACAATTGCCTATAGAGAGAAACACAACATAACTAGTTTGATATAAATTACATTATTATTTACAG
>JAFFST010048465.1:148866-159197 GCA_022414735.1 Noturus placidus | reverse complement strand
CCTACACCAATTTCATTATGAAAGTGGATTCTGCAGACGTGGTGTGTGTTTTTGTTTTTATTTTTTGTTGGAAAAAGTTTTTCCTCTATACACACCCATCCTCATTTTCACACCCGTGATTGCTTTGGTTCCCCTAATTTGCTGCTGGATTCGTCCAAATTAGGTGTCCATTTAGTGATCAGTCCACGTATCTATATTCCAATTAGTGTCCTAGGTCAACGATTCTCAATGTGGGGTGCTTGAAGCATAGCCAGGAGGTCCATGAGGGTTATTTATTTTTATTGAATTTTTATTTAATGTTTGACGGGTGTCGTTAATTGGCTTAATCCAAACCTAATTACCTTCAAATCAACCTAATATGGATCTACGGTTCTGATAGATCAATAAAATATTAGTGTACACGTTCAATGACTGCACAACAAAGAGTTAAAGGTGTCCCCGGATACAACACAATAATCATTACTGAAGTCACCACTCCACTGGTGTATTAAGATTTATTTATTTATTTTTGGTGGTACTTGGAACCTTCTCTGAAATTGAAACCCAATGCCAGGGCTGTTGAGGCTGAGGCAGACTGAAGAATCTTTTTAGAGTTCTAGAGCTAAACTTTGTCTAGATTCTTTCAAAGAGCATAGATGGATAGATGGATGGATGGATGGATGGATGGGTGGATATTGTAGATGAAGTTACACTCTTCGAAACTTTTGTTTGTCAAGGGTTCTTTGGATAATTAAGGCATCCTGCTTGGAACAAGCTGACGAACCCTAATGACTCTTTGAAGTAACACTAGATATGACATGGACGTTATGGATTAAGAAATAAACACTTCGCATACATTTATTGGATTTGTCTTGATAAAATGAGATTTATGCCAGCATTATTATTATTATTATTATTATTATTATTATTATTATTATTTATTTTTAAAAAATCCAGTTGTTCAAGAGCATTTTGTCTATAGAGAACTAGTCAGGTTACAGGACCAAAAAACAACCCAAGCTTTTAGCTATACAGGTTTCTAACAAGTTTCTGAACCCTTCCGTTGTAAAAATCCTGACAGAAACGCGAAGACATCTCAGATGCACAAACCAGAGAAATCTTTCCGGTGCTCACTGAAGCCTATTCACTAAGAGTGCATTGAATATATTGGGATAGTTACAGGGGTCTACTTAGCTGTAAACCTTCTTCAATTAGACACAAATCAGAGAAGCCTAATGATACTTTGAGTCGCAAAGAAGTACCAAAACAAGCAGCCGAGCTTTTAGCTATGCCTGAACGTATTTATTGTATATAATGTATATCGTTTCAGGAAATAAGGTTCCTTAAAGGTTTAGATCACTAGATCACTAAAAGGGTTCTACTTGGAAAGTTTTCTCAATAGGAAACCTGTTGTAAAATCTTTGCATAGAAATTCCTCGATGGATAAATCAAATCAGCGTACGTAAGAGAATGTAGTGAGAAGATATGTCTAGAAAAATCTGCAGAAAATATCTGATAAGTCCTCCAAGCCCCGGAGTGCTGTTAATATATAGATTATAAGTATACCCAAACCAGACCGGTCTTCCTGAATGCACCTCATGTAATTATAAAAGAATCAATTTCTTTCTGACTCCACCGCTAAAACTCACACTCACACATTCAATATAGCCTGGTTTGTGCGATGTGTATTAAATCTCATAGGATCCCACCGCAGCTGTATCGACACAGCCACCTCATTTTAAAATCAACCGCATCGTCCAATCAATAACCAGTAAGCTGTCAGGCTTTGAAATGACATCATTATGATGAGGCATGCAGGTTACAGGCGGTGGAAATATGGTGTGGAGATTTGGAAAGGATGCTACATACACACTTGCATATATACACATGGTCTGACTGGTTTAAGCTGACTGGAAGGCTACAGTAACTGAATCAACTACTCTTTCCAAGCAGAAAAGCATCTCGAAATGTACAATACGTCAATGGTTACGGTATTACCGAACAACAGAACCACACTACAGACATGATTAGTATCACAGTGCTGAACGGAGCGCTTACTAACTGTTCTGATCTAGTGTCTGTAACACGTTACATTTGATTAACCAGTAAATAGCAGCAAAAAAGGGGAATGAAATCAACAGTACACATATTTCATAGAGAACCAGAATGATAACCGTGAAATGTGCGTATTTTGCACACTTTCTCCCGTATAGCTGTGTCTACAGTGGTGGTGGAGCTGGATCTAATAGCAATCACGATGTTGTTAGTGGACAGTTGGTTGATTAGAGGGAGCTTGTCCTGTCCCAATGCAAAATATTTCATCTTAATCAGCCATCTATGTGCGTTTGTTCTCCCGATATATCCGTGTTTATGTCTCTCCTGTTTCATTTTCACCCCTTCCTTCACTCTGCATGCTTCCTCTCACATCTGTCCTCCATCTGTTTGCTGGCCCAAATCCTGATCTTGCCAAGTGACTGGGTCAAGAAGTTTAAATCATGAATTAGATGATATGACATCACCACTATTCCGGCTTTTCACTCTTGTAGCTCAGTCCGTGGCTTAGCATAAATTACTTTATTTAATTACGCAAAAATGGCTGTTCGATACATTAGCCAAATTGGGAATTTGTTTTATCTATCATTCACTAATATACGTAGCTTAATATTTAGCTCACATGCTAGCAGACTTGGTCTCTGATTTGATTTGCACAAGAAATCATTTACGTAACATTGCATAGCTTTCTAGCAAGCTTCCCTGTGACTGACCAGAGCGCTCTATGGAGACATACAAAAAATTGCCCATAAAAAGTCCTGGTTTATCTTGATTTTGCCTCTAAATATACAGATGAGTGACAAATTAAAGAAAAGAAACAATATAAATTGTTCCTTGGCACTGATTTTCTCTGGAACTTTACTGTAGCAGTGAACATCATTCGTCCCTCAAAAGACATTCCCTCAGTTGGTGTTTTGATGATGGTGGAGGAGAGCGCTGTCTAACACGCCACTCCAGGATGAGATCTGGGGTCATCTTGAAAGTGACCACTCCCATCGGGACAGAAATCCTTCATCATAGCATAAAGGCGATCAATCAGAAGAACTTTATATGGATTTGCAGTAACTTTAACCCCGAAGGGGACGTGAGGAGCCAAACCACGCCACTAAAATGGCACAGAGTCACCATATTTCTTCCTTCAATTTGTTATCTGTCTATGTTAGCCCTGAAGTTATTCTTACAGGGTGTTTTATAGTAAACACTGGTAGGTAGTAATCTTTCCAAGTTAATGGCATGATGTGTTTGAGGACTAAAAGACCATTATTACTCCACCTCCAAGTGTCGAACTGATACAGCCTGCATAAGGATTAAGAAGGTTGCTTTTCCTCAGCCTTTCTTTGGTCCTCATAAGTGCATAGTTAATGTCGCTGAACTATGAAATTGTGTATTAAAAGCAATAGTTTATGCTAACAGTAACAGTACATCAAGCCAAAGACGTTAAAAGAAAGGCTTAGCGGTGATGTCACATGATCAAGTTAACTTAAATTTAACTCATGCTCCGATCTTTTTGAGTAAGGTACTGCACTTGGCAAAATTAAAACATGTCTCTGCTAGCCACATAATTATTGTCCATACTGTCCTGGATGTTATGTTTATAAAGGTAATATAATTTTGATTATATCTAACCTGTTGAGATCTGAAATTTGTCCTGTTTTAGTTCTTTTAAAAAGTGATGTTCCAATGAGAATACAGGTTTTCATTCATATTAGGGTCTAAGACTCTGGCACTGGAGTGTATTGAAGGATGTGTTGTTGTGTTTTTTATTTTTGGGGTTTTTTTTTTCCCCTACCTGAACACACCTAATTTATCATAAGTAATAACCAATGACCTGAATCGGGTGTGTTAGAACTTTTCAGGATTGAGGTTTAATGGAAAATGAATAATTGAAATGTAAATGTGTTCAGTCAGCCATGACATATCTGAAGTTTGCTTCCTTAGTTTAGCACTGGAACTGTGCATAATTCTGTAAATTTCCATTTTGGTGAACTATTCCTTTAAGCCCAGGTGTTTAATGTCAACATATATTATGGCGAATATTCTTTCCACTACTTCCCACTATAAAAACCGGTCTCTCATAGAAAGCTGTCTTTACGACACTGTAGATGTCTGAATGGTCAAATTAGTTCTCTTCTTCATACTTAGTCACATTATAACAATACTATAATGTATCAGAATATCTAACATCCAATATTATACCCTATTAAGGTTTATAATGCCTGCATAAGCATTGCTTTGCCCCATATCTCTTCACTTCTCGGGCAGTGCTTTGAATCGGAATGAAGGTCATATCGTCCGGAACTAAAGATCATTCAGCAGGATTTCTCATGAATATATAATGACTTTAAATGGTTATTGGGTTACCAACCTTCAGGAATTCTGGACTGCTATGCATTTTGGACACACAAAGAATTGCGTGTTTTAAAGTGGTCCTATTGTCAGAGAATCTTGTACCTCCAAGACGATAACTTTTCTTCAATATCTGAGTCCCATCTTTAATCTCTGTGAAACCTCACGATCTAGATCTTAATCTAGATCTTAATCTCTCTTAGAGCCGTACAGTGTTCCCAAGGCTTTAAGCTGAGACACCATCGTATATCTCTTTTGAAAGAAGATCAAATGTAGGACGAGTAAAGGTTGGACAAAAGCAGAGCTACATGTTTCATTCAAGACTGTCGCAACTTTATGCACTTTGCTCAAACTGTAATTATTAGAGGCAATCAAAAAGATGCATGCATCTGAAGTAGATGTCAACTCCACCCAATCCCATTGAAGTGCACCATTTCATTACAAACCTCTGCTAACTGCCTCTCTTTAAATTATGTTGTCTTTGGTGTCAATACACGATAGTGGAATTAATAGGAATTAGACAATATTTCTAAAGTAATCCTTTTAGCAGTATGGATCGGGCACCCGATCCATAGCTATTGAAACCAAAGCTCAGATGTGCTTGTAAATTTGATTCTGCTGGGAAACTGTAAGCAGAGGTATGGGCTCTTATTAGTTTTAGGCAAGCAGGCATTATAAATCAAAATGACACAAATTGACTACATCTTCTTGGGCTTACCATTGGGAGGGAATATGTTCAGATAGTAATAAATATAAAATAATTATTGTGTCTCCGAATCCGCCACCCTGCTTGACCAACTGCCAATAAGACGCCTGGGCATATTTATCAAAATTTACAGCGCAACCTTTGCTTGGGTAAACGCGAGATGTTTTAGCATCACATCAGTGGCTGCTCTTTTATTATAAATCAGCCCAGAAGGGTATTTTGCGAGTTTTATTAGATCGGTTTTATTTGATGGCCAAGATCAGTTGAATTCATTTCGCCAGAGTCTTAAGGATAAAGTGACTGCCTAGAGACGTTAACCAGTTAAATGAGCAATCTTATTTTCTGAAACACCCCATACTGTCGTTGGCACTCTCATTATGCTGTAATCAATGGTTATCAGTGGTGAAATTGCACTGATTGTCCTCTTGTGTCCTGTAGTCTTCCTGTGTCCAGGACTACTGAGGGGTGTGTATCAAAGTGAGCACTTGTTTGAGTCTGATCACCAGTCCGGAGCCTGGTGCAAAGACCCTCTGCAGGCCTCAGAGAAGATCTACTATATGCCGTGGACACCGTACCGCACAGACACCCTCACCGAGTACTCCAGCAAGGAGGACTTTATTGCAGGACGACCCACGACTACGTACAAACTCCCTCACCGGGTGGATGGGACAGGATTTGTAGTCTATGATGGCGCACTCTTCTTCAACAAGGAGCGTACGAGGAACATTGTCAAGTTTGACCTGCGTACACGCATCAAGAGCGGCGAGGCTATCATCGCTGGTGCCAACTACCATGACACGTCACCCTACCGCTGGGGGGGGAAATCAGACCTAGACCTGGCTGTAGATGAGAATGGACTATGGGTGATCTACGCCACTGAGCAGAACAGTGGTCGCATCGTGGTCAGTCAACTGAACCCATACACGTTGCGTGTGGAAGGTACTTGGGACACAGCCTACGACAAACGTTCAGCCTCCAATGCTTTCATGATCTGCGGTGTGCTCTACGTGCTCCGGAGCGTCTACGAGGATGACGATAGCGAGGCCACAGGCAATAGGATCGACTACATCTACAACACGGAACTTTCCAAAGATGGCTACCTAGATATCCCTTTTCCCAACTCGTACCAGTACATCGCTGCCGTAGATTACAACCCCAGGGACAACCTTCTCTACGTGTGGAATAACTACCATGTGGTTAAATACTCGCTGGATTTCGGGGCACTTGACACTCGACCAGGTAAGGTGTCTATGCGGGCATGTTAATTTGTTTTATCACACTTCAGTGTGCTTGTTTAAACATTTGGTGGGTTCTAAAGCGATGCTTTGTGCTTTAGTATTTGTCCTGACCCTCAAAGATTCATAGCAATTGTGAGGAAGTGTTTTATCGGATGTAGAGTCGAGGTAACTGTGGGGAAGGATGTGAAAATAGTTCTGGTATCCTTTAGTTCACATGAGAAATGCACTGCATCAAATGAGTGGGTAGCAAGGGAAGGAAATGTCCTTGGGTAATTGTTGGTTTTAGCAAAAGCTTTGCCTGTGGTATCGCTAATGCTGAGTGTGGCGGGGTTGAGGGGGTTAGGCATGCTAGCAGTGTTTCTTTTTGAATAAAGTCTAATTGGAGCAGAGAGCAAAGATTTATATTATATATATATATATATATATATATATATATATATATATATATATATATATATATATATTTACACATACATACATACATACATTAGTTTGTTAAGCTTAATAGAACTGCGGAAAAGAAAACTGAGTTGTTGTGTCTTTTTTTTCTGCTCGCATTTCTGTGTGGGCTTGTGGTAATTATTTGGTGGTAATTATGATTCCTTTAAGTGTAACGTTCATTTTTTGCTATTACTAATAAACATGCCTGGCAGCTTTGAGAGAAATGTTGCTACTTCTCTAGAGTAATTACACTGGTGAACCATTTGAAGTCTCACCAGAACAAATAAAAAAAAACAAAAAAAAAACACAAGAAGGAGACAAAACATCCAGTTGATTAAAGGAGGTTATTCTGGCACTGGGTTGTTCTTTCTTTCCAGAGCCACTGTAATTGCTATTGCCTGTTTTAATTTATTTATTTAGTTGTGCTGTCCTGATAGCGCCCAGCATTAAAGAAAAGAATGAACGAGTGTTTAGATGTTGAATTACTTTTTTTTTTCAATCAGGCTAGAAACCACTTCATTATCCTTCCTTGACAATGAGAGCAGCTTTGAAGCTTTGAAAGCAGCCATTAGTACCCCTTACTTAGCTTCCCTGAGATACCTATGCATTGTTTTGCCTTTGTGTGAGGCAAATTGCGAATTAGCTGAAATTGTAGCGCACTTGCTGAGAATGTGATAGGTAGTAATAGGAGGATCAGGTAGTAAGTTAAAACGTTTGGTATAGCGCACAGTGTTTGTGAATAGGGCAGTGACCTTTCAGTGGTCTCGGTTCCGAGTCAGCGATCAGAAGATCATGAGCTTGAAATCCCAGGACTGCCACAGCTCAGCTGTAATCTTGGACTGTGATCTTTTCCAATAAGTGAATTGCTTCCCAAAAAAGAGGGATCCTACATTTCCCAAGACCAAATCTGTGGGGTTTATCGTTGTTTAAAATAGTGATCAGTGGGGCTCTCGAGAGGAGTAATTGAAAAGCGTTGGTCCGGAGATCGTAAGTTGGAATCTCAACAATCCCATAGCCAACCGTGGCTGGAAGTGCAAGAGAGCGAAAATTGGAATTGATCGCTTGGTTGGAGGAATGATATACCCCAGTCATGGGTATCTGTGAGTTTATGTATCTGGAAGATGGTAGGTAGTGCTTTCCTCTGAGAATATTACTCTGAGCAGCAGTGTAGGGGTAAAGCAAATAACAGCTTCTAAAATCCCTCTTTCCTCAGTCAGCCTTCAGCCTTTTGATTAATTTACTCAAAAGAAAAAGTAGCGGATGTGGTTTATTACGGAGCGTATTCAGGCCTGGGGAGTCTAAATGAACACACTGGCAACCAGAGCAGTTCAAAGAAACGTCTGATTTATTGCAGATTCACAGAGGTTTATATAGGTACAAATAGCCCTGCATAGGTCTGCTATGCACACTGCTGTGTGGAAATCATATGGCAGTTAGACTGTCTGGTTACGTACGCTAAAAACATCTTAAGCAATACAAGAATGTACAGCAGTTGTTAAAAGAGGAAGTTCCTATGATGACATGCTTACTGGCACGTACACAACAGACAGGTCAAGAAAAGTTCATGAGACAGAAATTAAACTATAACCTAAACATACTTATACATATCTGAGGGAATAGAGAATAGACTTTTTCCAACCAGCAGTTTGAAAAGATGTGGTTGGTTAACTTGATGCGTCTTGGAGGAAGCACTTCACCCTTGGCGGTTGATACCTATAGTATGATAAGGGAGAGCTGGGAATTGTCCAAAAACAAATTATAGTCATGTACGTTTGTTATTTGTTTGTCCAGCTGACATGTCAGACCAAATTTGCCCCCCAGTACCATCATCCCTACATGATCGATTTGTCTTTGTCACTTTGGCAAGCTGTAGCCCTTCCACCGTTGCTCCTTTTTCCATCTCCTTCTACCTGTGCTTGACTTCGTTGCCCGGTGTATTAACAACAGTGATAATGGGTTTGCACAAGTTGTGCCATGTGTATGTGTGTATGCACCCTCCTTGAGCAGCAGGGAAGTAGCCATTGTGCCTATTTGCTTCCTTCTTGTGTTCCTGTTTGGCTTGCCATGCAGAGATTCAGCCATGGGGCCACAGTTGTTGCCACTGCTTATTAAGTGAAAGTGTTCAAAATGATGTTCTTGCACACATTAGCTAGTCTGGGCTCAGAAGGTGACCTAACTATTTAGTGCCAAATTTACTCTCACTGGAAATGAACTGGCCTCCATGCTGTTATACTTAACGAAAAAGCAGTGCTTACGGAGCATACAGAGAATGTGTGTGTGCTTGTGTAAATACAGACTGGTGTGTGTAGCAGGCCCAATGTCACCTGTGCCCTGTAGGTATATAAGACTGATCTGCGTGCTCACTGGAGCTCGCCACCCACAGCATCCTAGAACTGGGCATGTACTCCCAGCACAGCTGCAGCCCACTGGTGCATGTGTGAGTGTGTGTGTGTGTGTGTGTGTGTGTGTGTGTGTGTGTGTGTGCATACCAAACCTCCAAAACTGACTCTGCTGTCCTGCATACAAGAACCCAAGTAAAATGAACCGAGATCAGTTTTCATTAGGAATTTATGTATCCATAGGGCTCTTGATGTTGTATTGTATTCATGTGTACGTTATCGTATTCATGTGATATGGTATTCATGTGTACGTTGAGGTGTCAGTTTATTAGGTACTAAATTGGTAAACTTAATAAACTCAGCTTCTACATATCTCTGTATTGTATACAGTGCCTTGCGAAAGTATTCGGCCCCCTTGAACTGTTCGACCTTTTGCCACATTTCAGGCCTCAAAGATAAAGATATAAAACTGTAATTTTTTGTGAAGAATCAACAACAGGTGGGACACAATCATGAAGTGGAATGAAATTTATTGGATATTTCAAACTTTTTCAACAAATAAAAAACTGAAAAATTGGGCATGCAAAATTATTCAGCCCCTTTAGAAGACTGATCAGAGATGCAGCCAAGAGGCCCATGATCACTCTGGATGACCTGCAGAGATCTACAGCTGAGGTGGGAGACTCTGTCCATAGGACAACAATCAGTCGTATACTGCACAAATCTGGCCTTTATGGAAGAGTGCAAAGAAAGCCATTTCTCAAAGATATCCATAAAAAGTGCCATTTAAAGTTTGCCACAAGCCACCTGGGAGACACACCAAACATGTGGAAGAAGGTGCTCGAACTTTTTGGCAACAATGCAAAATATTATGTTTGGCGTAAAAGCAACACAGCTAATCACCCTGAACACACCATCCCCACTGTGAAACATGGTGGTGGCAACATCATGGTTTGGGTCTGCTTTTCTTCAGCAGGGACAGGGAAGATGGTTAAAATTGATGGGAAGATGGATGGAGCCAAATACAGGACCATTCTGGAAGAAAACCTGATGGAGTCTGCAAAAGACCTGAGACTGGGACGGAGATTTGTCTTCCAACAGGACAATGATCCAAAACATAAAGCAAAATCTACAATGGAATGGTTCACAAATAAACATATCCAGGTGTTAGAATGGCCAAGTCAAAGTCCAGACCTGAATCCAATCGAGAATCTGTGGTAAGAACTGAAA
>JAFFST010048465.1:125757-148846 GCA_022414735.1 Noturus placidus | reverse complement strand
AGCTCGAGCTGTTTTGCAAGGAGGAATGGGCAAAAAATTCAGTCTCTCGATGTGCAAATCTGATAGAGACATACCCCAAGCGACTTACAGCTGTAATCGCAGCAAAAGATGGCGCTACAAAGTATTAACTTAAGGGGGCTGAATAATTTTGCACGCCCAATTTTTCAGTTTTTTATTTGTTGAAAAAGTTTGAAATATCCAATAAATTTTGTTCCACTTCATGATTGTGTCCCACCTGTTGTTGATTCTTCACGAAAAATTACAGTTTTATATCTTTATGTTTGAGGCCTGAAACGTGGCAAAAGGTCGAACAGTTCAAGGGGGCCGAATACTTTCGCAAGGCACTGTATGTATGTATACACAATTACCTCCAGATACTGAATTAGCACCAAAGCTAGATTAGATGATCTAGCTAGCTCGGATCAAACGACTTAAAAACCTTTTGGAGGGAAAGCGGGGGTGTGGATAGTCGAAAACATTAAACGGAACTGTAAACAGATTCAAAAGCCATGCCATTGGCACATTGTTGAGGGGCATGGTGGTTAGCACGTTTGCCTCAGACCTCCGGGGTTGAGTGTTTGTGTGTGGAGTTTCCCTGTACTTCCTCCTCCAGGCCAAAGACATGCATCCTAGGCTGATTGGCATATCCAGAATTGTCCGTAGTGTGTAAACGGGGTATGTGATTGGGCCCTGCGATGGGCTTGCCTTCCATCCAGTGGGGACACCTGCCCCGAGTACCCTAGGATAGGCTCCAGGCTCCCCTGTGGTACCAAAAATGAATGGATGGATGTCAAACTTTTGTGGTATGAGAGGAATAAAACACTTTGTTATGTGCTGTTATTAGAAAATTACTGGCGACAGTCACTTTGCTTCACGCTGGAAAGCATCACACCATCCCCGCTATTGATTATTTTCCTATAACAGCACATCCCGAACTGTTTTATTCCTTACAAAGCCTAGCCGCTTCTCTGGAATCTTGCCCACAAAGTGACTTCTTATTAAGTTTCATCATATTTAAAACCTGTAACGTTAGTCGTCATCTTTAGGAAGGAAATATAGACCGGAAGGCACCACATCCCCCTGTTCTAATAAACTGCTCTGATAAACCTTTTAGAGAACCAGTTTCATTGCAATGGCTCAAACGATACCAGGATTTTCATCAGCTCTAACTAGTTGGGAATGAACTTTTAAGTTTAAAGCAGCAGAATCCAGTATTGGTAATCGCTGAGGTGAAAACCAGTTAAAAGAGGATCATATAAAAGAACTAGAATTTGTCTTACGCAAATTATTCCGCAAAACTTATCAAGTGTATCTTGCCAATGAGAGCAAGTAGAAGATGGGTGAACCTAATAAATTGTTTCATCGATGCAACTCATAGCACAGAATTTCGCTCTGCCTCTTTGTTCTCGGTTTAATCGGATTCTAAGCGAACACCAAGGTCAGTGATGAGTGCTCTCGCATTCTCTCTCTCACTCTCTCTCGCTCAGTCTTCATGCATTCCAATTTTGAGGATCCTCATCTCCACAGTGATGACTTCACCTCAACCCATTCTCTCTTTTTTTTTTTTTTAAATACTTGATTTATCAGAAATTTGTTCTTCACCTTGTGTTTTAGAGAGCATTTCTTATCTTTCCTATCAGAGAAGTGGTTTTATTCATCCTCTGTGTGTTGCTGCCTCAGTGTGAAACATCTACAAAGCTTCTTAGTGATACCTGGAGAGAAAACACTCACACATTCTAGTTGAGTCAGGTTGAACCAGGTCATTGTCTTCGCTTGCATTAGCTGTGTCTTAACAAGACCATCTTTCTAGAAGAAACTCCTTTCTAGTGCAGTAATGAAGACGACTTCTTAGGGACTTAAGACTCGAGCTTCCCTCATCCGCCTGTCATCTTTGACCCCTCTCTCCTCTCTTCTCCATTATGGCTGACCCTCGGATTTCACCTCCTTGACCTTTTCCCTCCTTTCTTCTCTCATCACGTCGTTAGTGTGATGTAATGCCGTTGCCAGTGCATACCTGAGATCAGAAAGATAAAAGGACAATGACAGAGCCTCCGAAAGTGCAGTCGGAGAGCCGTTACAGGCGTTATAGAGACAGCTGAGGGACACACCCAGGCAGAATGATTAGTGTCCTGCAGTTTCCACTGGGATTTACTTGCTCCATTATTCGCTCTAGTGCAGCTCTGAGAGGCATTACGGATATTGACTGCGGCTAAATGTTCACCATTTTTTAATAACCGCCCTTGTGTGTGGCACTCGAGTGAGAAAATGGTGCAAATGGCCAGCGGGATCATTATACTGTTGGATTATTTGTTGTGTTGATGATAGCGTCAATTCATTTGTGTAGTAGTGAATAAGGCCTGATTGATGCAACAATAGTCATAGATACTGATTTTACAGAGCTAAAATTGTTCAACAGTGTGTTCTGGGTTGTTCTAAATGGTGTTGTTAAAAAGGTGGCGTCTAACAGTTGATTGTGGAACTCGATAGTGTTACCTGTCTTGGTCTTGAAACCACATGTCAATGGTCTAAACTTCGTCATAAACTCAGGTGAAATTCTACTCGGGCTTGGCTTGGTCTTGGTCTACGAAAGCTCTGAATATGTTTTTTCAGGAACAAGTACTTGTAAATGTCTATCTCTGCATGTGGAGTTCTATCCATCCATTCATCCATTTTCTGTACTGTTTATTCTACACAGGGTCAGGGGGGAGCCTGGAGTCTATCCCAGGGTACTCGGAGCACAAGGCGGGGGACACCCAGGATGGGGTACTAACCCATCGCAGGGCACAATCACACACACACACAGGCTACAAACAATTTAGAGATGCTAATCATCCTACAACGCATGTCTTTAGCCTGGGGGAGGAAACCCTCGAAGCACAGGGAGAACATGCAAACTCCATGCACACCGGGAGGAGACGGGAATCGAACCCCCAACTCTGGAGGTGCGAGGCAAAATGAGCTAACGACTAAGCCCCTTGGAGTTATATAACAGCTATATTTGAACGCAAAAGGTAGTATGCACCCATGTCCTATGTATGTCCTGTCTACTTATTTGTACAAAATGATAATACCGAAGTAGGTAGGTTACTGTAATTACTTCAAGGGAAATTTGATGTTTACATTTACATTTATTCATTTAGCAGACGCTTTTATCCAAAGCGACTTACATGAATGATTGATTGTAGAATGATTCTACAACCAGCAAATTAACTGGTCTCTGTCTCGACATGGACTCGGCTATGTGTTGGTCTCATCTTGGTCTTGCTCTGCTGTCATATTTGGTCTTGACTCGGACACCATTGCCTATGGTCTTGGTCTCTACTCAGACTCTTTTGGCTATGGTCTTCGTCTTGACACGGACTCCATTGGCTATGGTCTTCATCTTGACTCGGACTCCTTTGGCTATGGTCTTCATCTTGACTTGGACTCCTTTAGCTATCGTCTTCATCTTGACTCGGACTCCTTTGGCTATGGTCTTCATCTTGACTCGGACACCTTGGACTATGGTCTTGGTCTTGAATCGGTCTCGGATAAGGTGGTCTTGAACTCAACGCTAGAACTCGACAACTCCAAAAATAAATTACTGCAATGTACACAATAACATGCCAGTAGTAAAGACACCCACGTGTTCACAACCTCAGAATTAGAATGCCTACCACAAAAACAAATAAACTTTATTAAAAACAATACACTGTAACTTTTGGGGTAGTATGTCTATGTACTGTAAATACACTCCAGCATTCACGAAAACACTATTATTTAACCTCCTTGAATGACATTTTATTGTGTAGTTTCAATAATATTAGCTGTTTTGTGTATATCCATGACATCTAATCTCAATTAAGTCCATTTCAGTTCCAGATGGTAAGAAAACTGTGTGTGTAAAAGTTCAAGGAGAGCGAATACTCATGCTGTTTCCTTTTAGTAACGTTTACTTTTCCAGTCTTTTGTTGCCCCCGTAACAACTTTTTTGAGACATGTTGCGGCCATCAAATTCAAAATTACCTTATTTCTGTTCCTTAAAATGGAACATTTACTCAGTTTGAACCTTTTATATGTTTTCTACGTTCTATTGCGAAGGGCATATGAGATTTATGAGATTTGCAAATCCTGTTTTAATTACATTTTACACAGCGTCCCGAACTGGGGTTGTAGTATGTCGAGCATCAAAATACAAAGAAATGGAAAAACTACAGCACCATAGATTCTGCCTTAGCATGTCTAATGAAAAAAAAATTAAACATGAATGTATAGGAAAACTACCATAACTTCAGAATATCTACCATGAAAATACCAATACATGGCTAAACTACTAAATTCCTATCAGTTTGTGGCAGGCAAAACAATGTATAATAATCAGGAAAATGCTGGAAACAAAATGGAATTACCACTCACAATTGTGATGAATATGGTCAGATACACCGTCCTCTCTCTCTCTCTCTTTCTTCACTGTCTGTCCACTGTCTTTGAGTTTGAGACCTCTTAATCTCTGCCATCTGTGGATCATGGCACCCACCGTGGTCTGTTTGGCATCCAAACCCCCACACACATACACACACTGGCTGTCTGGCATTTGCATGTCGCAAGAGAAGGCTGCCATCTGTGTGTGTTTGTGTCTTGTATATGCACGTGTGAAAGACATAGAGTGGGAAAATGGCAGCTCTGGTAAGAGACTCCAGTTCTCTCGGGGTCTGTCCTCGTGTCCTGGAGTGGTTGTGTCATTGTGCAGTGCGCCACTCACGTCGGAAATCGCTCCTCTTGCTGACAGCTCCTTCAGCTCCAGAATGCTTAACTACCCTACAAACATGCAGTGCGTTGGTGTGTGTATGTGTGTGTGTGCGAGTGACTTCGACTGTGACTGTGTTCTGTAAAGCAGCTTAGAAACCCTGGATTTGGTAAGCACTCTCAAAGTAATTATAGCACACAAACATTAGCTCTCTTCACCCCCCCCCCCCCCTCTCTCTCTAACACTGTATTCTTCTCCCTTCTTTTAGAGTCTGATGATATTGTTTTTTTTCTTTTTCCAGGTTCTCTTAGATGAATTCACACACTGCTCCAAGTTCTCAGAGATCCTTTGAAGTTTCCACATGACACATTGCATAGCTCGGCGGAAGTTCTGCAGACATTTCCGATTGGTCATTACTTTTCTTCAACCAGCGGATGACTTTTACCTCTAAATTTAGATCTCGGACAGTGTACTCGGAGGCCTTGAGGGCTGAGTGTTTTAGCTTTTCGTTCCTTTCTTCTGTGAAAGAGACATGGTCACACAGGTGAAGTAAGTCACCATTCCATTCGAAATAAAATACATGTATTCACTGTAAAAATAGCAGGCGATTGCGAGTCCCCTTGAAAGTGTAGGTCTATTTAATTAGTGGTATAAACGGAGTAACCTTACATTCGTACTAGCAAGCAAAAGACAAACGTTTGTTTTTTTTTTCGACGTACGCGTGAGATATGGCTTTGATGTCAGCAACAGTAAGTAGCAAGCATAAATTGAATCTCACGATTGGCTTGAATGATTCCTCGGACCAATATTATGGCATGTGTGGTCAGACGTTTCTCGGAAACTTTATTTCGTACCTGGAATTCGTTCCTATTTATTGTTTGATGCTCCTGGGATAGGCTCCAGGTTCCCCGTGACCCTGAAAAGGAGTAAGCGGTTGAAGATGGATGGATGGATGGATGGATGGATAGATGCTCCAAAATAGAAGAAAAACTGATAACAGTGGTTTCTTCTCTTTAGATTCTCTTTAAACATGTATAAAGAGACATTACGAAGAAAAATAAAGCTTGGAAAGAAGTAGCAGAGATTGCCGGAGATCGCCTCTGTTGATTGGACATACAGTTAAAGCAAGACTGAGTCTGAGCAGGTAACATGTAAAATAATACAATTTAACAAGTTAGCTTCAGAAGCTGTACACCGATCAGCCAGAACATTATAAGCACTTGCCTTGTGCTGTGGTTTCTGGCACCAAGACATTAGCAGCAGATCCTTTAAGTCCTGTAAGTTGTGAGGTGTGACCTCCGTGGATCGAACTTGTTAATCCAGTACATCCTACAGATGCTCGATCAGATTGAGAATTTGAAGGCCGAGTCAACACTTTGAACTCTTTGTCATGTTCTTCAATCCATTCCTGAACCATTTTCCTGCTGAAAGAGGCCACTGCAATTAGTGAATTTTACATTTACATTACATTTATTCATTTAGCAGACGCTTTTATCCAAAGCGACTTACAAATGAGACACCTTGCTGCCATGCAAGGTGCTAGCTTGCCATCGGGGGCAACTTAGGGTTCAGTGTCTTGCCCAAGGACACTTCGGCATGGGATCACCCGGGCCGGGATTCGAACCGCGAACCCTACGATTAGTGGATTAGTGGACAACCCACTTTACCGACTGAGCCACAGCCGCCCCGGTTTTACTGCCATGAAGGGGTGTACTTTGTCTGCAACAATGTTTAAGTAGGTGGTACATGTCAAAGTAACATCCACATTAATGCTAGGACCCAAGGTGGAACAAATGAACAGATTTCTATATTCAAAATGAATCCCCAAGATTCCTAACCCAAGGCGCCACCAGATTGCCATCTTCCCCCAGAGCATCCAGGTGCCTTCAACAAGCACTGTGCACCCATGACCCTGTTGCTGGTTCAACAGTTGGACCACTTTTTGCATGTACTAACCACTGCACACCAGGAACACTTCCTGACTAATATATTGCACCGCTTGACCACTTCACATGTCAGTGGTTTTAAAGGTTATGGCTGACCGGTGTATATAGCTACTAATGTTTATCATGGAAACACACACTCACAAGTGGCAAAAGTACAGCTGTGGCCGCTACACGGCCACAAGAAACAAATCCTATTGTGACTGTAGTGTTCGTTAACCTGGTTCGGTTCCATGCCAACACCAGTATCACCAATCTTGAACTGGTTCTTCACAGCTCAATTGGATCTTGAGAATTTGTCCAGAGTTTCTCCTTGAGTACTGAAAAGAATTCAAGCACCATGCTGTTCTGTCTGAAAGACTGCTAAAATGATTCAAAGATGAGTTCACCTAAACACAGACCACGTTCATGAGTAAAGTTCGACATTTCATCAGAACCACTTGTTTATCATTCGATAAAGAACACTGGATGAGTTTCAGAGAGCCACCTACTTACATGTGTTACACTGTTTCACGCCAACCTTGTCCATGATTTTTTGGTAATTTAATTAGTGGCATACTTCAGTGGCATTTGTTTCTGATAATGGCTGCCAACCCATACTGGTGCTTCCTCTCTGGAGCTGAAGCTAACTGTTAATGCTGATCACTGAGGTAATTTAAAGTCCACATGAGAGCCGTGATATGATTCTGTATGTTGACGCATTACCTTGTGAAACAGGAAGTCAGTGGGAAGGTGTCCTGAAGGGATTGATTTACACAATAGCCATTACAGTTTGAGATATACCAATCTGCCAGTTTTGATCCAAATTTGATTTTGTGTGCGTGCGAGAGAGAGAGAGAAAGAGAGAGAGAGAGAGATGATCAATTACACTTTGACATTTACAAATAGAGATAGTAAGATAATAAGATAATAACAGATAACCTGAAAGCCTATGAATGCATGTAGGTGCTTGTGAGAGTGTATGGATTTGTCTGTGTGTGTGTGTGTGTGTTTATACCCAGACCTGTATCTATGCACGTCACACATTCTCCTTGTCCCTGGCATATCTAATGAAGGCAGCTTGACCAATTAAACTGTAAACAACGGGCTGGTTCAGGTCATTAGCGCTGTATCATGTCACATTAAAGTCCCAAATGAACATCACTCTGATAGTGCGAAGCTAGCTGCTAATGCTAATCACTAATGGTAGTCTAGAGGTGAAAGATTTACGAGGTGCCGCTGACACTCTTAATGCATTCTAACAGAGGCCAAACCTATTATCTACTACTCAGACTAGCAACATTAGCAGTAGTAGCAATGTTAGCAATAATTCAAGTGAAGCATTATTACCTGAAGTGCTTGTCCCAGTAAGGCCCATTAGGTTTTCAGATTAGCTTTCAGTGATGATGCTATGTGCTAATGCTAATGTCAGTCCTGAGGCGAAGGGTTTATTTAGAGTCTGACACTGACAGAGATGGAAGCAGCTTTAGCATTTCCCCTCTTCTTCACACACGTTTGTCTTATTTTCCTTGTGAGGACCTTCCACTGACAATTATTAATGCAGCTAATTACTGCTATACTACATCTAAATCTATACCTAGCCATAACCTCAATATCTGAAAGGAAATGCTTTTTTCAGTCTTTTAGACACAATTCTTCAAATAGTTAGCTAGCATGGGCCAAATGTATTATCTACTACCCAGACTTCTAATTACTGTTAGGAACATTACCAATATTAGCAGCAATACCAATTATTATAAGTGCTTACCTCCCATAGGCCTATTTGGTATTCAGGTTAGCTTTTGTGACTGAAAGTCTCCTTGTAATATGCTAATCCTGCGTCCTGACCTCCCCCATGGCAGAGTAAAGCTTCGCCTCGTATGTCACAGCCTACTGTTGCCATCTTCCAGTGTTTAGGGGCACATGCCAAACAGAAGAAACTATAGCCATGTAACCTAGGAATGGAGCCGAGCTCTGAAAATGCATTCCAGCCAGAAGGTAATTGACCTAATTTAGTCCACATGTGGAGCCTCTGGATGTTGACCTGGAGCTCAGTGGAATTGGGAGAATTGCAATCTAGGTCCTGTCTCCTCCATGTATCATTCTATATGAGCTGACAGCGGATCGTTTTAACTATCCTGTAGAAGTGTGCCCCCACTGACGGGTTGACTCATTCAAGCTGGCATGCAACACTGAAATGAAATCCAGCTCTGTAATAACCTAGAACTGGTGTATTCTAAACCACAGTGCTGTACATTAATGTTGGTGTAAATTGGTTAATATTGGTGTTTATTTTGACTGTGATAGTTGGGTTTAGATTTCGAGAATTGGTGTTTGTTGGTCGATGATGACTGTTAAATACATGTTTTTAATGGTTGATGTTGCTCCTGGTTGGTAAATTTCGTTTATGATTTGCAAACGTTTGTGTTTGATGGAGACCACTGAAGATTAATGGTAACTGTAGGTATTTGGTGGCGAATGTTGGTTTTTGATTGTTAGCATTGGTGTTTGGTGGCGATTGTTGACTATTGCTGTTGAATGTAGGAGTTTGATGGTTGACTTTGATGTCTGATGATAATATTAAGGTTTTGGTGGTAAATATAGGTGTTTAATGGATGTAATGTTCTAGAAAATGTTTTTGATTGATAGTGAATATTGGTGTTTCTTGATAAATATTGGTATTTGTTATTAGCGATGAATGCTTTATGTGGTGATTGATTGGGAATCTTGGGGATTCATTTTGAATATAGAAATCTCTTCATTTGTTCCATGTTTTGTTAGTGAAATAATTGAAAACCCTTGCAATGTCTTCTCTATGTATCAAACTATATGAGCTGACAGGGGATCATTTTATGCTGTGGAAGTGTGGCCCCACTGACGGGTGAGTCATTCAAGCTGCCATGCAACACTGACATGATCCAGATCCAGCTCTGGAATACGCAAAAATGGTTGTTTTGACTGACAAAAAAGGACCTCCTGCACTGTTGGTGGCAAAAATTGAAATGCTAAAGACGTTAGACTGGTCCTCCTTGATGTGGCGGGTCATTAAAACTGACAAGGCCTGCTTGCACTGCAATGAGGCCTTCCTAGCAGTGAGAGAAGTGTGTCTTAATTTCATTGCTGCTGGAAGTCGACGAGAAGTGGGCATAATTAAAGCGAGGTTGAAGCTTCAAATTTGCTAGAATGAAGCTTTGGCATGCGACTGGAATCCGGCATTGCAGAATGATGTGGCGTAATTGGTGTTCCTTGTTAGTTCTTATAATCGGATTTTTTAAAAAAGGTTAGCATGCTAACTAAAGAAGAAAATGAGAACGATTTCTTGGAAGTGAGAGGGAAAGACTTGGGGGTTATGTAAAACAACAATTTTTTTTATTTCATTTTTATTTTGGATGATGGAGAAAGCTGAAGAGTTTGCTTACAACCTTTGTTAAAACTAGTTTGATAAAGTGTTCTTGGTCAGAAATCAAAGGTGGAAATTGGAAATTCCTTTCCAGTATAAAATTTCCATCTATCCTTCTAAAGTGTTGTTTGGTTTACTTCTTGGGGGACCATTAAACGTTCTCAGTAGAACCCTATATCAATATGTTTATCATTCAGCGTTCAAAGTAAAACCCTTCAGGGAAGCCAAGAACTAGCCAAAGAACCCTCGAGGAACCCATGCCTGATGGCTGAAGTAGCATAATGAGAGCCAGAAAGCATCAATTGAAATGATGTAGGATGAGTTGTTTGAAAAGTTTGTGATGCCTTATGGTACAGTGGAAAAATAGCTTTAATGTTGTTTACTAAAGGTTTGTAATATGACATAGAAATAGCAGAAATGTGTCTCCTAGGTCGAAGGGTCTTCTGTAGATTACTCATTAAGAATCCATTTGCCTTGGCTAATCTTTCGTCAAGCATATGGATACGTTCCACAACTCGGCTTCCTCTCCCTCTGTCTTTCTCACTCGTTTTGTATTAACGAACTCTCCCTCCGTAGCTGTTCTTTCACTGCTTGCACATGGTCACTAGACAGATGGAAGTGCCACAATTATCACTTTCCAGAGACAAAACGTGTGAATGTCATGTCTAGTAGGGGGAATTACAGTGTGCAGGAGTCTCTCGTACTCTCACACACACTCCTCCCATGCATTAGCTGTAATGCTCCTCATGCTTATACATACATTCAGTAAACAGCCCCCCCACCACCACCACCACCACCACCAACAAACACACTCACTTTGTTTGCTTAATTATCATTTTTTTCTGATTAGCTTCTTTAACATATCCATTGTTTTATGTGCAGCAGGATGGATATATGTGTGTATGTGTGTGTGTGTGTGTGTGTGTGCAAGCAAGGCACTGGATCTGGGCCCTTGTGCCTCTTCAGTGCATTTCTGTGAAGTTTGAAGTGTTTGAAAAGTGAAATGGACCCTGAGGTTCAACAAAATGGGTCAGGGGCGTTTCAGATCTGACAGAGTAACTAACGCTCTGAGCGTACCAGCAGAAAAATTCAAAACCCAAAGACTTTGTTTGAGTGCTGCACCTAGGGATGGGTATCATTACAGTTTTAACGGTATTATTTGGGATGAGTGCTAGCATATGCACCCGACGTAGCCGGGTGCAACCGGAGACGAGCTAGCTAGGCAGTGGACAATTTAGCATTTCACTGTCTGCGCATAACGCACGTTTGAAAGCTGCTTTGACAGATTGCTTGTGTTTCCGCCCTTACAAGCAAACATCTTGCTGAACTTTAAGCGGGAGCTTTCGTGTTGTGAGAGCCAGAGATCTCACTTCTGGATTGCGGATAACAACAATGCAGATGAACGTTTTAATATTATCGCAAATTAGAAATGGTTAGTGAGGTAAAATGTGCAAGATAACGTTTGTTTAGCATTAATAAATTGGAAGTATGACTAAAATATGGTCATTACTCCATAATTTCATAATTTTGCTCCGGGGCCAGTTTGATCCCAGGTTTCAGTACCCATCCCTCATGGTACCTGAGTGTGTTCGGTGAAAAGTATTTTAAAATTCGTTCCCATTTTCACGCTGAGTTATTTGGCTTGTCATTTTTACTGGATTTTGTTTATTTATGTATTTATTTATTTTTTTAAGGAAAACTGACAGCATTCTAATGTTAGTGTCACGGATCAGAGACGGAGGCAGGAAGTAAGTGCAAGAGAAGGCTATTTTATTAACAAATAAACAAACATAAACCAAAACCGTTCAAACACAATCCGATCTTTCCAAAACAGTCCAAACCTTTCTAGAGCATATCCAACCTAATTCCTAAACATCAAAACATTTCCGAAACTTCAAAACAATAACGCTCACCTTAGTGCCGAAAACCAGGAACTTAAATAGAGCTCTTAACAAGGCTAAAACGCGACACACCTGACGAGACTCTTCCCTACTTCCGGCATGTAACCACGTAAGAGGGTCACATGACCAGGCAAAGTCTATATCGTGGCGCCCTCTGCTGGTCGAGGCGTGACAGAACCCCCCTCCAAAGGTGCTCGGTCCCCTCCAACGGGGGGTCCCGGACCCCTGGGCAGAATGTCCCCTTGCCTCCACGGGAACCGAGGCAGTTCTTGCTGGGCGGCCGGCGGCTCGATAACGCAGGACGCCTTCCCCAGAGGCTCGGGAGCGCAGGACACCTCCCACAGAGGCTCAGGAACACCGGACGCCTCCCACAGAGGCTCGGGAGCGCAGGACACCTCCCACAGAGGTTCAGGAACACCGGACGCCTCCCCCCTGGTCTCTGTAGCACTGGAGGTGGCTTGGTCAGCTCCAGGTTGGATCGTCGCCAGACCTGGACACAAAAGAGCGGAGGTCATTGGGCTTACCTCCCTCAAAGGCTCGGGGACGCAGGACGCCGCCTCCTGCCGGGACTCTGGACGCAGGACGCCGCCTCCTGCCGGGACTCTGGGATGCAGGATGCTGCCTGCCGTGGCTCAGGAACGCAGGACGCTGCCTGCCGTGGCACAGGAACGCAGGACGCCGCCTCCTCCAAGGAGGGGAACAGGGCGGCATATGCTGCAGTGCAGGAGGGTTCGCCTGTTTCCTGAGGGGCTGAGACCTCCCCCTCGGTCTCTGTAGTGTTGGAGGCTGCCATGTAGGCCTTGGACTGGCATGCTGCGGGCATCTGTGCCACCCCCAAAAAATTGTCTAGGCCTGCCGTCTCCTCCCGGCAGTGTTCAAGGGCATGGGCTTGTACGTGGCTCTCAGACATGGACGAGACTTGACTTGTGGACGAGACGGGGCTCGTGGACGAAACTGGGTTCGTGGACAAAACTGGGCTCGTGGACGTGCCGGGGCTCTCTGGTTCGGACAGGGACGAAACTGGGCTCTCTGGTTCGGACAGGGATGAAACTGGGCTCTCTGGTTCGGACAGGGATGAAACTGGGCTCTCTGGTTCGGACAGGGACGAAACTGGGCTCTCTGGTGAGGGCACAGGCGTGGGCAGCACCCCGTGGTCCACCGGTTGTGGGGGATTCTCCGGCTGGGCCTATAGCTGCCGCTGAAATTGTGCCATCTGATATTCGATTTCCTTCCTTAACTGGATGGAATTGTCCAGGAGCATCAAAAATAGCCTTGAGGCGCCTAGCCCAGCTTGCTCCATCCAGTTAAGCTGTGACGCCTGCCCCTCTACCTGTGTTAGTGCTGCTTGTATGCGGTCCAGATCCCAGCAGTCCGAAGATCCGGGCTTCTCCGCTACTTCCATTTTCAGGCGCGTTATTCTGTCACGGATCGGAGACGGAGGCAGGAAGTAAGTGCAAGAGAAGGCTATTTTATTAACAAATAAACAAACATAAACCAAAACCGTTCAAACACAATTCGATCTTTCCAAAACAGTCCAAACCTTTCTAGAGCATATCCAACCTAATTCCTAAACATCAAAACATCAAAACATCAAAACATTTCCGAAACTTCAAAACAATAACAGGCACCTTAGTGCCGAAAACCAGGAACTTAAATAGAGCTCTTAACAAGGCTAAAACGCGACACACCTGACGAGACTCTTCCTTACTTCCGGCATGTAACCACGTAAGAGGGTCACATGACCGGGCAAAGTCTATATCGTGGCGCCCTCGGCTGGTCGTGGCGTGACAGTTAGTATATGGTGGTGAATGAAGGTGTTTATTTGGTAAATGTTGGTTTTGAAATGTAAATGTTAACTATTTATAATAAATGTAGGTATTTGGTTGATGTATTTTGTTTTTTGTCAGTGAATTTTGGTGTATGGTGTTTTTGGTGATGTTTTTCGGGTGTTTCATTGTGAATGTTGGTGTTTAATGGTGGTAGTTGTTTGTATTTTTATTGTGAGCATTGGTGTATTTGAAGAAAAATGTTGACTCCTGGGGCGCATGGTGGCTTAGTGGTTAGCACGTTCGCCTCACAGGGTCTCACCCGACAAGGTCGGGGGTTGGATTCCCACTGTGGCCCTGTGTGTGCAGAGTTTGCACACCCGTGCATTGGGGGTTTCCTCCGGGTACTCCAAAGACATGCATGGTAGGCTGATTGGCGTGTCTAAAGTGTCCGAAGTGTGTGTATGTGATTGTGCCCTGAGATGGATTGGCACCCTGTCCAGTGTGTATCCCACCTCGTGACCGATGCTCCCTGGAATAGGCTCCAGGTTCCCTTGTGACCCTGAAAAGGAGTAAGCGGCATAGAAGATGGATGGATGTTGACTCCTGATGGTGAATGTTGGTGTTTAATGGTGGTAGTTGGTTTTTGTTTTTGTTTTGTTTTTTGGGTGTTTGGCAGTGATAGTTGTTTTATTGATTGTGAGCACTGGTGATTGATGGCGAACATTGACTGTTGATGGTAAATGTACTGTAAGTATTTGGTGGTTGATGTTTGAATATTGGATTCTGGTGGTGAATAGTGGTGTTCGATGGTGAACTTTGGTGTTTGATGGTGAGAATTGGTGCTTGATGGTAAATATCAATGACAGACGGTTGATGTCGTTGATGGATTATGAATGGTGGTAAATACTGCTGTTAGTAGTGTTGGTGTTTGATGAATGCTAACGTTTGATTGACGAATGCTGCTATTATTTAATTTTGGGGTTTGATTGCATGTGTTGGTGTTTGGTGGTGAATTTTGGCATTCGATAGTTCATTTTAATGTTTTGTACAGAATGCTAGACATCCAGCCATGTAGATTTGATCTGTGCCCCCATTTTGAACCATTATTCCCCCTCTCTCTTTCTTTCTCTTTTTCTGTCTGTCTCAATTAGATTCTCAATGCAGCCTCATAAAATGCTGCTGGCAAAATTAATTTCAGCTCCTTTTTTGCAATTACTCTGTCTGTATGTGGGTGTACTGTAAAGTATGTGTGGGTTATGTGGGAGGTTTGTCTGTCTCTTATGGTGTGATTTATTTCTAGGACATGGGTGGTCAGCAGTGATATTAGCCATAGGATCAGAATAGGTAGAATTTGCATTCCAATCTATTTCACCGCAGTGTCGTTTGATTTAGAATGTTTGTGCTATACACCTAATACAACTGTGAGAGAAGCTTCAAGACGTGACGCATACCTAATCCACCACTGTGTCGAGTAAATACACAGAACTCAAAATTAATGACACCCTGTGGTCCGAGGCACTATGCTTCCAATATATTTTTTTCTCCCACACCTTTCATAGTTCAACCTAAGTACGTTAATAGCTACTGGAACAAAGTAGGCCGTGGTCGATTCAAGTAAAAAGTATGGAGCATCAAAGGGAGACGTGAAGAGCCGTCATCACCTCTGTGACGCGAGTAAAAGTCCTAAGCTGGGAAACCAATTCTGTCAAACTGTATTGTTCAGCCAAACAGCAGCTGGTTATTATGTTAACATTAACGTCAGTGCACTACCCAGGTCGCCTACACTGACCGTTGTGATCGACAGCAGCCTAAAGCTTTGTACTGGCCTGAAGTTCAATTCAATTCAATTCAATTTTATTTGTATAGCGCTTTTTACAATAGACATTGTCTCAAAGCAGCTTTACAGGAATATAAACACAGTACACACACAGTAAAAGTGAGAAATTATCCCAACTGAGCAAGACACTGAGTGGTGACAATGGCAAGGATAAACTCCCTAAGATGTTTTAAGAGGAAGAAACCTTGAGAGGAACCAGACTCAAAAGGGAACCCATCCTCATTTGGGTAACAACAGACATTCTTAAAGAGACAATTATTGCTTTAAATGTAATCTGTTTGGCTTTGAAAAGCCTTTGTCCCAGCAGTCTGGATTTGGAGTAGATGAGAGCTCCATCCAGAAGTAGGACCTCCGGGACCGATCATGCAGGTCCGGAGAGCAGAAAGGACCAGGATCTCCAACATCTCCAGTAATTTGTTCTTTCAAAATTTCTAATTCATAAAATGAGGGGAAAAAAAGTAGTACTTTGGCCAGTCAAGGTTGTTTCAAGATGATTGAAATTGCTGGGATTTTGGGGACAACGGTTCAAAAAGTTCATTTCAAGCCACCGTTTGAATTCATTTTTTACCCGACCATATGTGGTAAGCACGGTTACCATGGATTCACCTACTGCTCCGCAATTAATCTTGACCCTCCGTGGCAGCCATGTTTGACAACCTGGTATCTGATAGAGTGGACTAGGACTTGCTCAGTGGACATGACTTAGCACGGTCTGATTGTTGTCTGTTGTCTACAGTACGTTCTCACTATGAATGTCTTTGCTGCTATTATTCAAGGTCATGTATGCCAGTACTGCCATATGTTTCATGGTCCTTCTTTTAAAAATGGCGCTTCACATGTATTTCCCTGGATGTAAGGTTTGAGCACATGACACGAATTTGTACCAAACAAAAAGAAGCACCGAAAAATAAGGGTTGTATGTGTGTGGGGAAATGGACAGGGAAAGAAACAGTGAGGAAGAAGGGGTATTTGTTGAAGACATTTTTCCCTCCACTTTCCTTTGTTCTTGAGGCAATGTTGAGCATTCTTATCGATTTGTTAGCCTAACTAGAGTTCCTCTGTGTGTGTGTGTGTGTGTGTGTGTGTGTGTGTTTATACTGAACATGTTGTAGCTGTCTCTCTCTTTGGGTGTGTATGTGTGCTGTTTGTGAAGTGTACTGGTAGCAGGCCCATGTAGAAACCTGTCAAGTCTAATTGAATGGCTGATGGCTGACGGTCTCTCTCTCTCTCTCACACACACACTCTCCCTCCCAGTTGTATCTGTCTCTCTTTCGCTCTCTCTGTCTCTCTCATTTTCCTGTTGCAGCCTTAGAGACTGTGATGAGATGCGACTCAGGATGCAGTCGTGTTCCAAATACAAACATATATCTATTTACTTCTTGATAGTCCTCCAGCAACCTCAGCTGACTCCATACCTAACTGCTACTTCTCCTCCCTTTCTTCCTCCACAGAGTCGTCGCCCTCGGTTCATGTCTTCATGGACACCACCACCACCAGGACGACCAGCCGCCCAACTACATTGCCAACCGCCACCACCTCTACCACTACAACCACCACATCTAGCACTACCAGATCTCCGACTGTGAGCGTGTTCACTCCGAGGGCGCACACCACTACTGTTGAGGTCCGACCTCCAGGCAGCTCCGGGCCCCTTTCCAGCACACGCCCTCCACCTTCCTCCATCCTGCCCAACAACGCTGCGGAGTTCTGTAACCCTACTGTGGAGGCGGAGCTTACCTGGCCCAAAACTCGTCAAGGCCTCACTGCTACACAGCCATGCCCCTTCAGAACAACAGGTAACAAATACCATGCATACTTAATGAACTAATACAATCATAATAGGGATTAACTGTTACTTGTTCATGGTTAGCCAGCTTGATGGACAGATTGAACATTTTCCTTCATAGTGCGTGTATTTGATATTATAATAATGTTTTTTTTTTTTTTTTCTGGCTTTTTCATTCTATTATATTACTAACCTCGAGATCACATTATCCTGTTAATGTAGTGTGCATTTTTGTTTTATCTTAGTGACCCCACCTCCCTAATATTCAGCCCCAATGTATAGGATACGTTTTTAATCTCAGTAGGTAGAGTTAATGACTCGGTAAAACACATATAAAGACTTACGCTCATAAACTTACGCTTTTTTTTTTTTTTTAAAGTAAGCCAAAAAGGAAAAACCGACGCCCAGGGTTGTCTTCAGAAGCATTAAAGCACACACAATGACACAGTAGTGGAGAGATAGAGGAAAAGAGGACAAGAAAGATATTTTAACCAAAAAGCTTTAGTTTGAATCTGTTTAAATCCAGAGACGAACTGAAGAGAGGGATTTTCTTTAGTCAATAATTCAGTTTAGTGGACATTGATGTGCTGTGGGCAGAGGATACAAGCCGCTGAATCAGCTAGTCCAGGGTTAATTCATGTGCACATACACACACACACACACAAACACACACACACACACAGAGGAGGAAATACAGCAATAACATCTAATGTCTTCTTGTAAATAAATGACTACACCGATCAGCCATAACATTAAAACCACGGCCAGTTGATGTGAATAACATTGATGATCTCGTAACAATGGCACCTATTAAGGGGTGGGATCTATTAGGCAGGAAGTGAACAGTCAGTTCTTGAAGCTAAAAAAATGGGCAAGCGTAAGGATCTGAGCGACTTTGACAAGGGCCAAATTGTGACGGCTGGATGATGGATCGGAGCATCTCCAAAACAACAGGTCTTGTGGGGTGTTCCCAATATACAGTGGTTCGTACCCACTAAAACTGGTGCAAGGAAGGATAACCGGTGACAGGGTGATGGGCGCCCAAGCCTCACCGATGCGCGTAGGGAACGAAGGCTAGCCCGTCTGTTCTGATCTCACAGAAGAGCTACTGTAGCATGAATTGCTGAAAAGGTTAATGGTGACTATGATAGAAAGGTGTCAAACCACACGGTGCATCACAGCTTGCTGCATATGGAGCTGCGTAACCGCAGACCGCTCAGAGTGTCAATGCTGACCTATCCACCACTGAAAGCACCTACAATGGGTAGATGAACATCAGAACTGGACCATGCGGCAGTGGAAGAAGGTGGCGTGGTCTGATGAATGAATCATGTTTTCTTTTACATCATGTGGACGCCGGGTGTTTGTGCGTCGCTTACCTGGAGACGATATGGTACCAGGATGCACTGGTACCATCAGTACCTGTGCAAGCTGGCGGAGGAAATGTGATGCTCTGTGGCAATGTACTGCTGGGAAACCTTGGCTCCTGGCATTCATGTGGATGTTACTTTGACACGTACCACCTACCTAAACATTGTTACAGACCATGTACACCCCTACATGGAAACTGAATTCCCTAATAACAGTGCCCTCCTTCAGCAAGATAATGCGCCCTGTCTTACTGCAAAAACTGTTCAGGAACGGTTTGAGGAACATGACACAGAGTTCAAGGTGTTGACTTGGACTCCAAATTCCCCAGATCTTAATCTGATTGAGCATCTGTAGGATGTTCTGGACGAACAAGTCCGATCCATGGAGGCCCCACCTCACAACCTACAGGACTTCAAGGATCTGATGCTAGCGCCTTGGTGCCAGAAACCACAGCACACCTTCAGAGGTCTTATGGAGTCCATGCCTTGACGGGTCAGGGCTGCTTTGGCAGCTATGTTTTATACTTCCTCTGTCTACATTTTAATATACAGCTATGTGTGTTATTAACGTTCACTCTCCTGACAAGCCTGTGGACTACTCTGTAGGCAGTTTGTCATTGAATTCCACATCGCTGCAGTATCTTATTATATTGAATTATAAATATTCCCACAGTTCAACCGTCCAGCCATGGTTTTCCACTCTATTTTATTTCATGTTGAAGAGGTCAGGAAAATAGAAAGGCTGTAAAAAAACAAAACAAAACAAAAAACCTGGTGTGAGAACACGGAACAGAGCGTGCAGTTGTCCGAACATAATGAACAGCGTGATAGCGTGATGCACATCCCAAAATGTTTTACAGCTCGTATAACACCGCAATGTACATTTTATTAAATAATGTCGTGTCGTGCTTTTTTTTTTGGTTACGTTTCGTATTGTAGAACATCTGCGATACATATTAGCTGCGGTTTTCACTTAGTGTACAAGTCCTGCAAGTTGTTACTATAGAAACGCGAACATATTTGCACGAGCGAACTCTCAGAGCTGCTATGAAAAAATAATCATCAACAGCTTTCCATCCTTGCGTTCCCGTGCCAGGTGAATTTGATTTGCGCTGCATTATTAGACTGCTCTAACACTTCTGGAACTTTCTGAATAGAGTATGAGGGCTTTGAGTGGAGCTTACTCAAACGTTAGTGTAACGTGTCTGGTAGTGTGCATGTTGTCATGTTTTGTGTGTGTGTGTGTGTGTGTGTGTGTGGTTGTTGCTCCTATTATTACTCATGCCGTTCATTAGCGAATCGGTGGTGCATATGGGTCGGCTGGGACGCTGCGTGCGCTGAGATAACGAGAAGCACCACTCAAAGCATCAGAGCCAGGAGATCTCCAGCCACGCTCAGTGACTAGTGTGTGTGTGTGTCTGGCTCTGTCATATACACATTCTCCTTCATCTCTCTGTCTTTCTTCTCTGTACTTCTGCAGCACTTTATTCTGCCTCTTGTGTTCTGTCTTCTACCCTTTCGCTTTCGTCTATCACCTCATCCCTGCCCTCGCTGTCTTTCTATCCTCCACTACTTTCTTACTCACTTTTTCAGTCTCGCATTTCACCTTCGTCTCTCTCTGTCTCTGTTGCTCTGCTTTCCTCTTTATCTGTGCGGAGCTAAAGAGAGGCTCGGGTAGAGGGAAATGAAGTGTCAGTCAAACTTTATATCAGTTTAATGTTGTCACAGTTTCTCTCCTTCCCTTCCTCCATGCTGTTCCTTTACACCGATTTGTTTCTGCATTTTTTTTTCCCCCCGTTTCCATGACTGGTGATTAGTTTGCACGATTAGCCGCTTCCAGAGGATGGCGAAGATGTGCTGCTCGGCTTGGAGAACAGAATTGGCCCCCAGCAATCTGCCAAACCTCATTCAATTCACCTCAATTCAATTCAATTTGATTTGTAGAGCGCTTTTAACAACGGACGTTGTCTCAAAGCAACTTTACAGAAACATATAAACACACGAGACTGTTGAGCGAGTCGGTGGCGACGGAAAACTCCCAAAGATATATTATATATATTTATATTTATTCATTTAGCAGACGCTTTTATCCAAAGCGACTTACAAATGAGAGCACACTCACACACCAATGGTAGCAGAGCTGCCATGCAAGGTACTAGCTTGCCATCGGGGGCAACTTAGGGTTCAGTGTCTTGCCCAAGGACACTTCGGCATGGGATCACCCGGGCCGGGATTCGAACCACCAACCCCACGATTAGTGGATTAGTGGACAACCCGCTCTACCGACTGAGCCACAGCCGCCCTAAGATAATATGAGGATGAAACCTAGAGAGGAACCAGACTCAGAAGGGAACCCGTCCTCATCTGGATAACAACGGATCGTGTGAACGTAAAAGAAAGTTCATTATGGTTTTTATATGAAGTCTGTTCTGTCCTGCTCTGTACTTCAGCAGCTTTTACACAATAACGCGTTCCAGTCAGGGAGCACACACACACACACACACACACACACACACACACACACACACTACATGTATCATGCTTTATATTTGTATATATAAAAATAGCATGGTGGTGGTAGCATCATGTCTTCAATACAGGATCTTGATACATTCCAGGGGCCTTTCCTGAAGACCCAACACACACACAGATGCAAACTTGCCACCAATTAGATCTATCTGTCTATTGGTGGACCAACTTTGACTGCAACTAATCTGTATCACCTTTGCACATCTGGATCTGGTTTGCCCTTTTGTCAAGCTCTGTAAGACTCATGTTGACCAAGAATGTTCAAATCTTGCCACGTATTCTCAGTCAGATCGAAGTTAAGACTTTGTCTGGCCAATTCTAAGACGTTCGGGTTCTTGGTTTGGGTTCCAGTGTAAGTAAGGCAGTGTTCTTAGGATTGTTGAACGTCCTGCTGAAAGTTGAACGCCCCTCCCAGTTTCATGTCTCTTGCAAACCGGAACAGGTTTTCTTCTTGGATTGCAAACCCCAACAAGTTTCCTAGTCGGTGTTAGTGACAAATATCCTCACAACATGCCGCTACCACCACCATGCTTCACTGTGTGGATGAACTTCTCAAGGTGTTCCACCAAACACAGCACAGGCCAGAAAAGTTCCAAACGTTTTGGTCCCTTCAGACCAGAGAACATTGTCCACATGTTTACTGAGTCTCCAACATACTCCTAACAGGATTTTTTTGGGTCTTGTTTTTATTAACGTATTTCTTCTCACCACTCTTCCATAATGTCCAGCTTTCTGGCATGCCCGGGCTATGGTTGTTCTGTGAACAGCTTCTCCCATCGGAGCTGTGGATCTTTCCAGCTCCTTCAGAGAGTTGACACTCTGTCTGTCTGGAAGTCTGTCTGCCTGTCTGTTTATACATATAATTATAAATGTTTATACAGGGGTCTTGTATATTGCTCCTAGGTGTCAATGAAGTGTGTGTGTGTGTGTGTGTGTGTGTGTGTGTGTGTGTGTGTGTGTTAATCTTTGAGTGAGAAATAAAAAAATACTTTCAGTTCCTGTTACGGTTTTTCATTTAAAGTATCCCCTAAAGACAGTCAACACTCCCTGCCGTTTGTACCTTATTTGTTTCCCTGGAAGAGGAAAATACAAAGCGATCAGCAGAGAAGTACAGAAACAGACTCATTTAAATTGAAGCTTCGTACAAGTGTCAGGTGATTATGGTGGGTGATGGGGATTTGGGGGTCTATGTATACTTCATTAACCCGGCACAAATGATTTATAAGATGGGAGTTGGGTTTTACCGCAGGTGTTATTATTCCCCGTTAGGCAAATTTATGTGCAAGTGATGCGGCCATCAACCTACAGCGGAAACTTAGACTTTCAAATGAGGATCAAGCTGTCTCCGGCTAAGTCCTGAGAGACGGAGCGAGCGGCAGAGAGCAGAGGAGATGGAGACAGAGAGAAGACAAAAAGAGTCAAGGGGTGAGAGTGAAAAGGGGGGTAGTGGATAGGAGAGAAAAGTGCAGGGCTTGAATCAGACTCTAAAGGGTCTGTCTGTGTGCTGGTCAGTATATCGTATGTGCACTAACTACCTGTTCATCTGTCTGTGTGTTTGCGTGTTTATCTGTCTATCTACCTACAGCACAGTGGATATAAAAAGTCTACACACCCCTGTTAAACTTGAGGTTTTCGTGATGTAAAAAAAAAATAAACCAGGATAAATCATGTCAGAGTTTCCACCTTTAATGCGATGCAGCAACCAAGAACTTTCAAGTCAAAAACCAACAGAGTTTTTAGGGAAAATAAGAACGATCCGCTGAGATCTGGAGCATTGTTTCTGTCTGTCTGTCTGTCTGCCTTTCTGTATGACTATCTATCTATCTATCTATCTATCTATCTATCTATC
>JAFFST010048465.1:106978-122536 GCA_022414735.1 Noturus placidus | reverse complement strand
TATATATATATATCCAGTTCAGTGGAGCCATTTTATTCCAAAATGGGCTTGTAAATGTTTTTTCCCCTCCGTCTTGACTTAAAAGCACCCAATGATGGCTGACTGTGCTGCAACAGGAAGCTACAAAGGCATTTAAGACAGGAATGTATTATCCGTTGCCCACGGGGGATAGGATGGTTCTTGATGGTTTTTAAATCCACAGCCTGTGGAATGAGGAAGATTTTGCTAGCTGTTGCATATCGGACAAGGCATGAAGTGCACGAGACAGGAATCGTGCTTCTTCCACTTGGCTGGAGCGTTTAACTGCAGGGCTGTTAGACTCCCAGCAGATCAAATAGAGCCTAAAGGTCTTCAGTGTAGGTGATACCCGGTCTGTACTACTGAAACTCAACACCACTGTCTGTATCTGTATCGGTGTAGTACACCAGAATATCTGTATTCAGATTTGACGTGGTCTGTCTGTATGTCTGTCTGTCTGTCTGTCTGTCTAAATGAATGCTACTATGAGAATCTATAGTGCCAAAATGGAGTCCTTTAATCACCATTTATTACGATTGCCCATATGGTTTTCCCAAAAAGTGTTTCATGTAATAACAATAAAGAGAACGACGAAACCCATTCACAATGAGTATACTTAAAAAAAGAAAAAAAAAAGTAATTAAATCCGTTATTTATTTGGAGGTGCCAGCTACACTGCATGTGTTCTGAATGTGCTATGTGAAGCAACAAATAAATCAAAGCCTTGCTTGTGGTGGCTCAGTTGTTAAAGGCTCTGGGTTACTGATCAGAAGGTCAGGAGGTCAAGCCTCAGCACTGCCAAGCTACCACTGTTGGGCCCTTGGCCAAGGCCCTTAACCGTCAGTTGCTCAGTTGTATAAATGAGATAAATGGAAGTCGCTCTGGATAAGGCTTCTGCCAAATGGCAAAGAATAAAAAATTTAAATGCTTTTGTTAATTGTGGGCCAGGTTTTATTTGGGTGATCTCTAAGGCCGGGTTTAGGTTTATGCTGCTGGAGCAAATCACAGATAACGGTAAAACGAAAAACAACAACAACACAAATGAATAGTGTGTGTCCTATTTGCATGTATTTGCATCTGTTTAGAACACCTTGTTCACATGTCTGATGTATTCATGACATCCTTTTTGTGTAGTGGGTAATCTACTTCTCGGGAACATATATTTTCCAAATGCTACCGCCACCATGCTTCAATCTTATGTACATTTCTGACATTTAATCCTTATTAAGTCCATTACAGCGCTAGGTTGTAACATTACAAAATTACTATAGCACTGTATTTATAGCACTGTATATTTTAATATTAAGAACGATCATTTTGAATACTATAGCAAAGGTTTATTAATATCCATGCTTTGTTCAAAGATCCGAGCTGGAGAGCCAGCGGCCATCATCTCACGTGAGCTGTCGGAGCAGACCAAGAACCGCATCCACTCCGGGGACATCACATACACGGTGCGAGCTTTGGGACAGCTGGTGGACCTGCTGGACGTCCAGCTGCGCAATCTCACTCCCGGGGGCAAAGACAGCGCCGCTCGCAGTCTCAATAAGGTATAACAGCCTCTCTACTATAGCTCTACTGAACTCGGTCGAGTCCTCAAGTGTTGGATTATAAACGTGTTTTATACGAGTGTGAAATTTTGTGAGCCAGCCACCGTGCTTGATTTAGCTCTATAGCAAACTGTTCAACGTCCTGGATACCTTCCAAGCAGGCTTCAGCCCAAAGCGGCGGCTACTTGGACATGATCACACACCGCGCTAAGATTGTTTGACGGCTATGGAGACGGGACTACGAGATGGCTCAGAGTCCAAGTTATTTAAGTCTTATAACTAGATGTTCAGTATTTTCAGACTGTTGACACACATTTGCTGGCAAATTATGTAGGGCAGCAATTATGTTTGGTTTTGAAGTTCCAATTTCGAGATTCCAGCAGGCCTCAAAACTAAGAAAGAGATGGAGATGGGTGTTTGGTGGAGAGAGCTGAACAGTAGGTATTGTTTTAATGATGGTCGTCTCTGCCAGGCCCGGATGATCCCCCTGCATTTGGCTTTGCAGTTCCGAAGGCCAATAAAAACACTTTCAGCATGGAGGCCATTAAACTACCGAGGATAGATTTTCAGAGCTTGTTTTTCCTTTCCTTATGGTGCTCAGCACAGCCAACGCAAACTGCCGGTGCGTTTCCTGCTTCGTTTTTGAAAGTCGCTCATGATCATCATTAGATTAACTATAAATCGTGTTTCTTTCCTTTTTTTTTTTTTTTTTTTTTTTGAGAAAAAAGGAGAGACAAGATTTCAGAGTTCAAGTAGAAGTGTGGATTATACAAGCACCTGCTCATGTTTCATTACCGCTCTAGATGGACTGAAGGTATCTCCTAAGACAGGAAAACCACACATTGAGATATATACAGTAGGCAGATGTTCTTCTACTGACCTTTTCAATTTCATTCAATCAGTGACTAGCAAAGCCATGCATGCATTGTGTCAACTTCTCAATTAGTCTATCCACTACAGTAGTACTGACCGATTTCTATATATACCACTATACCATGAATGTGAAGGGGAAAAAAAGCTTTTATAGTTTCAGGCGAGGTGGATAGAGAAGGTTTTTAGCTGCAGGACGTCATGGGGATACTCTGGGGGTTAAGTGCATTACTCACGGGGCAGAATAGCAGTGCTCAGTGGGAACTCCATTAGTAACAGATGACTGGGGTACGAATCACTCCAGATGATGCACACTAGGGACCAAACCTTCGCTCTTCAGATTTCCTGAACCATTACACTACAGCTGAATCCTTCAGTTAACTTGAGATCTCTTGATGTGTTTGGGCTCGATTGGATTATTATTATTTTATAAAAACAATGTGAACCTCAGCTTTAACCTTAATGTTGTGTGTGTGTGTGTGTGTGTGTGTGTGTGTGTGTGTGTATATATATATATATATATATATATATATATATATATATATATATATATATATATTTCAAAGTTAACTATTTTTCCAAAAGCTATTTTTTTGTCCAGTCCACCATGGTGCAACGTGGGCTATTAAAAAAATAAATAAACTAAATAATAAAACAAATAAAAGAAATCAAATATGCAGCTGGCCTGGGGTATGACTTTATGCAAATACAATTGCAGATACATTTTGGGTGGAAAAAATTTTAATCTTTTGCTTCTTCTGTTAATACAATAGTTAAATATTCTATTGGAGGGTGCCAATATTTTTGGAACTGGCTGTGATTAAATATATTTTGTCTTTAAATGTACTATGGAAACTCACATGAAGGGTTGCAATAATTCTGCAACTGACTTTGTTTGCTCAAAGGGGGTTCAGAAATAGATGTAATTGATGTATTGATCTCTCAGTTTAATTCAGATTCTACATCCACCAAATGAGTCCCTTTGTTTAATTAGTGGAGGGTAAGGAGAATGTTAGCATTTTAGCTTCATTCTGCTCAGTGGAACAACCTCCAACCTGGAAAACACTGGATCTCACAAGCCTGTGCAAGTTACTAAGGCTATAATGCCTTCACCTTCCCCCGACAATAACAAGAAACTGAGACTCACAGGAACTAACGTCTCTTTCTCTCTCTTCATCGTTCAGTCTCGCTTCCTCAAGGTCACCCCTCTGTCAGCACTCCTTTTCCCTGTATAATTTGTATCATCCCAAATGTCACGCTAGCCTCTGGGTTTGTTCATCACGCTGCGCTAGCATTATGAACGATCCCTTTGATAGCAGTGCAGTGAGTTTAGCTCACAATTGAGACTGCAAACCATGAGATCTTCGACACTTCACAGATGAAAGAAGCGTGAGAGCTGCCTACAGTGACACTAGCAGGGAGGCTAACGCAGAAGAAACAAGGCTCAGTGCAGAACAGCAGGGCTAGCTCCGAACAAGACGGCCACTCAAACAGTTTAGGAGAAGATGTGAGCACTATGTGACAGGTAGTGAAGAGAGTTCGGCGCTGTTTATTTCCGTCCAGTGCTGGTCGCTTGGAAGTTCTCGGTACACGGTAAGCTCTGATGGGTTAGCACGCTATCACGGTAGCCTGAAAACAATGTTTTGTCTGTATGCTGACATATTTATTTTTCTTCTCCACATCACTGAGTTTGTTCTTGATTTATTTGCTAATGTCTTTTTGCCATTACCTGATGTAACGCTGGTAATCGATAAAGCACCAGTACATAGAGAGACATTTCAGTTGAGGCTTTCTCAATTCTAAGCAAAATAGGTGTAGCACGATAAAGTGACAGATCCAATCCAGTGGCTCGAATTATTCCTCAGCCTATACCAAACCTATGGTGCTTGTGGTCCAACGTGTCTTCCCTGTCCTGCACACAATGTTAATTACTACCTGTAATTATTTCCCATTTCTTATCTAACAGTCAAAAATGGGAGAACAGCTTGGAACCGTGATTTCATCTTTTCACAGCTTCTCAATAAATGTTAGGAAAAATAAAGCTTGGAAATAAGTAGCTTGGAAAGAGATTTTTGGCGCTTCTGGTGAGTGTGCATATCTAATACAGGCAGCTTGTTTTGCTGATATATCAACAAAGATAGTACGAAGCCTGGCACGTCACATGGAAAATCTATGGAATTAAAATTGTGCCAGAAGTACTGAACTTAACTTTTCAAGAAACGAATAAAATTATCCAATGAGAAAGATGAAAAATACCCTGAAACTGAAAACTGTGAACTCAGGTCTTCAATAAACAGCGCTCCTTGTGTACGGTTTTCTAATTTTCCTTTTTCGCTAATCATGGCTTATGAATCGCCGCCAGAGTTTTCATTTACGTTTTCAAATTTTCATTTACGCTCCGCAAGTTTACGTTCACCATTCTGGCAAAAACCGGTTACGTAGGCGGGGCTTAACAGTGATTTACTCTCATTGGCTAGTGAGATTTGGATCGACAGCTCGAGTGTCAAGGAGGAAGAGGTTGATGATAACGATGATGACGGGTTAAAAAATGGTAGTCATATGAGACTACCTCAATCTCAAATATTATTTCATATACTGAGTAAGCAAGTAAGTACTTTCTACCAAAATTCGTGCCACTGAAGTCTGTACTTCGAAGCTGTCGTTCCAAATCTCACTAGCCAATGAGATTTGGGTATTTTTTGGGGTGGCTGTGGCTCAGTCGGTAGAGTGGGTTGTCCACTAATCCACTAATCGTAGGGTTGATGGTTCGAATCCCGGCCCGGGTGATCCCATGCCGAAGTGTCCTTGGGCAAGACACTGAACTCTAAGTTGCCCCCAATGGCAAGCTAGCACCTTGCATGCAGCTCTGCTACCATTGGTGTGTGAGTGTGCTCTCATTTGTAAGTCGCTTGTAAAATGTAAATGTAAAAATGATATTTCTGTAAAGCTGCTTTGAGACAATGTGTATTGTAAAAAGTGCTATACAAATTGATTAATTATTAGATGAAAATCGCTGTTAAGCCCCGCCCACACGAGCGGTAACGTTTGAAAGCGTAGAGGAAACCTCGGGCAGCGCATTCATAAGCTATGATTAGCGAAAAGGAAGCTTAGGAACAAAGCACGCTGTTTACTTTGAAGACCATGCCTGCGCTTTTTTCTCATTGTAGATTTTTTGTTCGTTTCTTGAAATGTTACCTTCAATACTTTTGGCACAAATTTGATTCAATAAAAAAAAATGAAACAAGAAATTAGCTTTAGAAGGTACAGTTTGTCATCGAGACTCAAAATAAAAAGACGCTGGAACACAAAAAACAACCGAAGCTAGTGCGAATACAGGGCTAGCATTAATGATAGCTTCGTCATTATAAGTTCGGATACTGTTTATACAAATGCTTATTGTAGAGGTTGTGTGTATTGTTTGAGTATTGTTTTTACCGATAACGTCTAATAAAGTTCTTTGGGCTTTTCAGCTGCAGAAAAGGGAGCGCTCCTGCCGCTTTTTTGTACAGGTATTTAAATCCTCCTCTTTTCCATCACTTCATTCTCACATGAGTCCTTTATTTCACCCAGCATCTGTGTATGTTGTACCTCATGTCCTGCCCTTTATTTATACCGAGATCATGTAGTGTTTTATTTGTCCTTTTTTTTTTTTTTTTTACCTTACCTGGACCATACTCCATCCTTTGTGGCCTTGAACCAAAACATCACCTGTTGTGCATGTTTAAAACCCTGCACATGCTCTTCATCATGTTATTCAGGCCTCAAAGGTTCACACTTATTCCTGGGCGGGTTAAAGAAAAAGAAAAAGCAGCCCCAGTCACTGATCTGAAACCTATTTTTATTGCATTATTAGCAAATTAAGATTGACTAATTTCTTCAACTTTGCACGAAATTTGTTAAACGACAGTAATCTCAGCCAATCACAAGCAATTACGCTTGATTTGTATTTCAAAACAAATTGAAAACTGTTCACCAGAACATATCAGTAATTCATCTTGCACATGTTTATATTCCTTCACTCGCTCTAGGTGAAATGAGATTCAGTGACTGCCAAGGAACAAATGTGTTGTGAAACGTGTTATTATTATTATTAACTGTTACAGATAGAGATGCACCGATACTAAATTTAGTTATTAAATAATCAGCCGATACGGATAACCGATTATTCAGAGTGATATCGGCCGATACAGATAACCGATACCGAGAGTTTTGCCTTTTATACCTTCTTTTAAATTAATAATTAATTCCACACTTCTGAAAGAAATGCAAATAAAAACGTTCTTCTCTCCATTTCAACAAGTTGTTTCACAGTAACTGGTCTGATAAACACAAAACACATTACTCAAATTAACATGAACACATGAACTCAATTCTGAAGATTAAAGTAAGATTTCTAAACACTTTGAATGTCATTAATTCATATTAACATTGACTGAATTGTAAAAAACCTCGTGTTAGTCTCACATTCACTCACCACAAACACAAGCAGTTCTACTTCATCACTGAACATCAAACTGGTAATATAAAGGCCGAATGTAAACTTTTTTTTTACGATATTAACTCATTAACATTAACTGGATATGAAACATTACTCTGAAAATATATTTTTCTGTGCAATATATACTTTTTGTCAACTCATCTTCATTTAAATCTTTCAACGGTGTACTGGCCCTTTAATTCAGCTCGAACCGCGCAGTAAATTAAAAATCAGACTCGACGCTGAAACTCCGGCTTCACCGCTGCAGCGTCCGGTGTAAAATTTTAGCTTTGCAGAGATTACAGAGATCACAAACTACAGTTTTGTCGTCATTCCACACAAGAGACATCTTCTTCACACACAGCACGGAATCGATGCGTTTTCCCGCCCTCTTTTGATTGACAGGATATAATCGGCCCTGATCATTGGATGTTTTTAAATTATCGGCCAATAGCGTGAAAAATAGCCTTTATCGGCTGATACATCTGTGCATCTCTAGTTACAGAGCAAAAGCTCTCCTTTTCTCTCTTCTCCTTACATTATGAAATTGTCCTGTTTGCACCCCACCAATGGACCATTTACGTTCATTTTCAAAATGTCTGCATATTAATTAAGTTTGAGTACTGAGTACCTTTCCTAAATGGTATTACTAGTAGATGACAGGCAAATAAAAGATCACACAATGTGATCTTTTATAAATGAACAGGATGAAATGTAGGTTACTGATTTATTACTGTTTGTATTAAAAAAAATCGATAAAATTGTACACACAACTAGAATCAAAGCAGGTATATTCAAGAAAAAGAAACCACCGCTAGTGAACATGAACCAAGCTTGTTTCTGCTTCATCTTTAGACGTTAGAAGGTAGTCTTCTATCAGGTCCTGACCTGTGAGAGACCTATGAAAGGCGCACGTGCAGAAAGAACAGGAACTTCTCAACACCAGGGGGTATCGATTGTGCTGGTCATGACCTTGCGTCCTGTGAGAAAAAAAAAAAGTTTGTTTCTGAATTTTCATTATTAACATGAAGTCCAGCATCTTTTTGAGTTGTTGCTTAGACAACACTAGTCAGACTTCCTCCAAGACGATTTAAAAAGTCTGAACTTTAACAGTAGAGATGTTTACTTGGAAGAAGCATTACTGAGGCCCGTTTCATGAAGCCGGTTTCGGTGGGTACGCAGGTAAGTTTGATTGAGTTTCAGCAAACTCTGGTTTTTCTGTCTCAATAAGGTGGATTGGTGTTAAGGTTTCATTGCCATGGGAACGTACACTTCATGGGTAACCTGCTCTGGAGCAGCTTTTATTCTGGGTATAAAAGTGATATAAATCTGACGGTTCAAAGTTAACACTTTAGTGCTTGTGCTGGCTTTTCCTGATGACCATCCCTAAAAAAGATATTGATTTTTAGCAGATGGTAGAGTTTATCTCTGTCGGCTTCTTGAGCCGCACGTTAAAAATGTGATTTCTCATATTTCCACTTAATAATTTCTTGCTCTTCAACTGGAAGTATACACACCTGCTTTGTGAAACAGGTCAGAATAGTAAAAAGTCAGTATTTTCAAGGCCTGTAGTCTCGTAATGGAAGACGCAACTCTGGTGGCTCTTAAGGTACGAATTTCGATAGAAACTATTGTTACAATCAGCCACTAGGGGTCGCTTAAGACTGCTAACAACAAAAATGTTGTTGCTATTCTTGTTTTCAATCTAGTTATTAGATCTTACTCAACAATTTCAGACATTTTTTTCTATCGAAAAGCAAAAACAAAACAAAGGCAATGGAATTTTGGCTAGCCAATCATATCACATACTCATTCGCATGTATGGGCAAAATGGACATGTTTGTGAGAGGTAGAAGGAAACCAGAAACCCACTGAGACACAGGGAGAACGTGAAAATCTCTACACAGACAGTAACTAGAGCGCAGGAACCAACCAGGGACCCTGGAGACTGACTGACATGCCTCAGTGCCACCCTAAAACTTTTATCTTTCAAGTCTAATCTTTAAACTCATATACAGTATGTGATTATGACGGATAATAATGCTGACTTTTGTTACTGTACCGAGAAACAAATGGAAAACCTTGTTTCATGATTGTTGCAGTTGAGAGATTGTTGGGAATGATTCCTATGGCCCCAAGTAAAAGGATAACCAAAAAGGCGGTTCAGGAATAAATACTGTCTAATGAGGTTGTGAAGACTTATTTATAAAATGTGAAAAATCAATCATAATGGATAGCGAATGGTAATTGTTAAATTCTGTCAATATACATGTGGGTATATAACACAAATTAAAAGCCTTTACTCAATATGTGTTCTTAAGCAATCCGTGTGTACTCGTCCTACGTCATCATCCAGTATTAGAAGTTCAATTCCCATACTCAAGAATGCCAGTACTGTGGACACATGAAATCACCCCAGATGTGTTCCTAATATTGATGATGCAGACATGGGCGCACGAACCTGCTTGAACACATCTCAATTCTCACAAAGATGCATTCTATGACTTCTGGTCCTTCTATGCTAATTCTTTTTTAAGGTAGCCTGAGCTACCATTCTTTGCATTATTAGAATTGAGAACATTTTTTTTTTTTTATGTATCCAACTTTCTAATACTAAAAAAGGTACAGTAATTCCAGTCACTTATACTTTCCCAAAGTGTTTGTGGTATCTACTGTATGCGTGATTGGGTACTCTTCCTATCTCCAAAAAGATGAATGATAAAGATATGGTATGGTTGCCTCACAGCTTCAGAGTTCGTAGTTTGAGCTAGTGCGTGTTACTATTTACAGTGCAGAGGTTCACACATTCTCCTCCTGGGTTTTCCTGAATGTGCAGTGGACTGGTGTTCCATCCACGGTGTATTCTCTGGGATAGGCACCACCAGGTTAAAGTGGTTACTGAAGACGTTTTAGAATCTTTTCTCAGTACAAAGAACTGTGATGACATTCTTTTCTGTGGAAATCACACGGACAAAGATGAGTCTGAACAACGCCGACATATTCCTTTAACTAATAGTGTCTTGTGTTGTAAAAGAGCCGCAGAGATCTCGCCAGGTCTAGCGCTTTTGCTCCAATCCATTGCACCATTCCGAACAAAGTGCGCCATACTTCTTCATGCTGTGTTTTTGCTCCTCAGTCAGTTGCGTCAGGCTTGGTAGTCTTTAGTAATAACAAAAAGTTTGAGCCCATATGGTCCTTTCAAGGATGAGATTTCAAGCAGCTGACTATTGTCAGCAACACAATAACGACAAGCTACACAAAAAAATACAGATCGTCTTACACAGAGACAGTCTTTGCAGTGAAGCAGAGCTCAGCGCATGGAGTGTGAGGTGCTGTCCATAAATACATGATGTGAAGAAAGATGTCTGAGGATGCGAACAGCGCAGGCAGCACTGACCGATGAATTATTGATGCACTGCAACAACATCTATATTTCACAGCCACTGCAGATAGCACATGCACAGTAGATAGAGATACAGTTTAAGAAAGTAGGCTGTATTTATAATAACAGTATGTGTAGAAGCATGTATGCACTCTGATAAGGCTGATAGTTAGGGATGTATGGATACCTTGTTTTTCCCCAAGACTTTGTACAAGTGCATGTTTTTTGGTACACGTTGATAATGAATATTGAAACTGATTCCAAAATGAGTAACCTACTTAGAAGGGGTGTAACTGTACACTCAATCCGATTTGATTCGATTCACGAATACTGGCTTCATGGTTTCGATTTGATTTGATTCTCAGAAATCCATCCATCCATACAAAATAAGATAGATATAAATAAAAAAGAGCATTGCAGCAGAGAGAACAGTGGCATGGAGTCAATGACCGGAATGTGGATAGAGTCAGAGTGGTTTTTGGGCCTCATTGACAAGGCTAGTGGCGGATGGGAAAAAGCTATTCAAGTGGCGTGAGGTTTTGGTCCTGATGGTTTTGGTCCTGATGGCCCTTAGCCTCTTGCCAGACGGGAGTGACTCAAATATAATATGCCTGAGGTGAGAGGGATCGGCAACAATCTTTCCAGCTTGCTTCAAACTCCTGGTGACATACAGGTCCCGGAGCGATGGAAGATTGCAGCCAATCACCTTTTCTGCAGACCGAATGACACGCTGCAGCCTGTCCTTGTCCTTGACAGTGCTAGCAGCGTACAAAATGGTGATGGAGGCTGTAAGGATGGACTCAATGATGGACTCAATGCTGTATAGAAGTGCATCATCATTGTCTTTGGCAGATTGAATTTCTTGAACTGCCGCAGGAAGTACATCCTCTGTTGTGCTTTCTTGATGAGGGCACTGATGTTCAGCTCCCATTTAAGGTCTTGGGAGATGATAGTACCCAGGAAGCGGAAAGAATCCACAATGTCAATTGTGGAGCCACAGAGGGTAATGGTGGCCCATGGGGCTGAGTTCCTAATAAAGTCCACAACAATCTCCACTGTCTTAGAGGCGTTGAGCTCTAAGTTTTTCTGATTACACCAGGTAAGAAGATGGTCAGCCTCCCACCTGTAGGCAGACTCGTCTCCATTGGAGAGGAGTCCGATGAGGGTGATGTCATCCGCAAACTTCAGAAGCTTGACGGACTGGTGACTGGAGCTGCAACTGTTAGTGTACAGGGAGAAGAGCATGGGGGAAAGAACACAGCCCTGGGGGGATCCGGTGCTAATAGTCAGTGAGTCAGAGATGTGTTTCCCCAGCTTCACATGCTGCTTCCTCTCAGACCGAAAGTCAGTGATCCAACTGCAAGTGGAGTCAGGCACGCCTAGCTGGGTGAGCTTCTCATGAAGCAGAGCCGGGATGATAGTGTTGAAGGCAGAGCTGAAGTCCACAAACAGTATCCTGGCGTATGTTCCTGCGGATTCCAGTTGCTGGAGGATGTAGTGGAGGGCCAAGTTAACTGCATTGTCTACAGACCTGTTGGCTCTGTAGGGCAAATTGCAGCGGATCCAGGAGGGGGTCGGTGAAGGCTTTAAGTTGTGAAAGCACAAGGCGCTCAAAGGATTTCATAACCACAGAGGTCAGGGCGACGGGTCTGTAGTCATTAAGTCCTGTGGTCCTTGGCTTCTTAGGGACAGGGATAGTGGTTGAAGTCTTGAAGCAGGATGGCACATGGCATGTCTCCAGTGAGGTGTTAATGTCTGTGAACACTGGAGACAGCTGATCAGCGCAGTGCTTCAAGCTTGATGGGGAGACAGCATCCGGTCTAGCACCTTTGCGGGGATTCAGTCTTTTAAAAAGTCTGTTGACATCCCTCTCGTGGATAGAAAGAGCCGTCACTGGGGTGGTTGGGTAGGTGGAGGTGATGCACTGTGGCTGTAGGGAGGTGTTGTGGGGGATGGTGTCGTAGGGGATGGTGTCAGGACTGTCCTTTTGTCTTTCAAATTGGCAGTAGAACTCGTTCAAGTCATTGGCTAGGTGTCGGTCGTTGAAGGAGTGGGGGGGTTTAGTCATATAGTTAGTGATCTGCCTGAGTCCTTTCCAGACAGTCGCAGAGTCATTAGCTGGGAACTGGTGTTGGAGCTTCTCAGAGTACCGTCATTTAGCCTCCTTCACTGCCTTGCTAAACTTGTACTTCGACTCTTTTAAATCTGACTTTGTCCCCACTCCTGCACGTTTCTTCCTTGGCCAGCCTTAACCGTCTGAGTTTGGCTGTAAACCATGGTTTGTCATTATTATAACTCACCCTGGTGCTTGATGGAACACAGCAATCCTCACAGAAGCTGATATATGAAGTCACAGCTTCTGTGTACTCATCCAGATTGTTGGTAGCAGACCTGAACACATTCCAGTCAGTGAAATCTAAACACGTCTGGAGATCCTCCATGGCCTCACTGGTCCACCTCCTTGATGAATCGGTTTTATTTCAGTATCATAAGCGATGCAAAACGTTGTGCACTTTTGTCTGTACAAAGCCAAATAAATCAAAAAATTGCTATGAACAGAGGTTAAGTATTGCAACGTGCCTGACCTGGAGACTTTGAAAATGATCGACTGAAGTATAATGAGCCGTGGAGCACGTGCCCGTATTCCGTTGCGTCAGGGGATATAAAGCTACCAAAGAGCTCTTTTTACCCGTTATGTGGTGGTCATGGAACTGCGTAATGCATAATGCATGTTTTTCATTGCAATCCAGAGCTATACAGCTATCGCTATTAGCGATGAACAGGAATGCTGACCTGAGCGTTCAGAGCAGTATCAGTGACTGTAATCTTTCAAAATGAGCTCCAGGAATTGCAGGAAGTGTAGAACCTGGCGAGCAAGGTGAAAGTATGTCAGTGCTCAGTGCTTGCAGAATTGAAGTGCTCTCACATAAGGCTGCCCTCTAGCTCTCTATTAAGCATGCTATGTTCAAGCATATTACTCACATTGTAGAAAGACGATGTAGTTCCTCCTCTTGATATTTGCACAGAGCTCACGTTATAGTCTGCGTTGCTTTTATTGCCATCATTAATTGTGAAATATGGCCAGATTGCTGTCATTTTCGAGTCGTCTTTTCATTAGCGTGACAGCACGGACTTGGCTTTTCCCACAGATACCAGTATCAGAATCTATGCATTCTACTCACAGTAATTCCAATATCACTGACGGAGTGTATAAACACATCAGTTTGCTGTCAGCACTTTACCAAGATTATTTATTCCACATGGCTGGTCAGGGACGGCTAATTGCGTGCGTATGAATGATTGCCAGCATGTTTGCGTCAAAGACAGTGCACGTGGAACTCTAATCACCTGACTGGTGTTGCGTCTTGAGTTGACCGTGCTAAATAAGAATGAGGGAAGTACGGAGATATAGAGAGAGATGATGGAGCAGCAGCTGGTGGGTGTGTAAACAGAGGCATTGATTGCGGCAGGGTGAGAGCGCCGGGACGATAATTGATTAGGGGAATGGGAGCGTTTTCTTCGCTCTTCACCACATGCAAGACGGTCTTGCCTGCAAATCTGAACTCGCCAAGAAAACACTTCACAAAACACCTGCTTTTTCTCCTGCCAGTTCCTGCGACGCAGACACCTGAACCCAAGCTTATGAGCGGATGGAAGACACGAATCAGACCGTTTTGATGTCAGAGGCCAAGACAGAGAGAGGTTGAGACAAAATAACCCAAGACGGAGGCTTGTTTATGTTGATGTTTACGGTTGGCTGGAAAACAAAGCAGAAACAAGTCATGGTCTAAGAGTACCGTTAAGCTAAAAACCTGTTATGGAGGAAATAGAGTGTAGGAGGATTACACAGGCATGAAACTTCCCATATTAAATCTCTACTTTAAACATTCATGGTATTTTTCGTGGCATTTGGCACAAGTGGTGAACTGGCAGAGAGAGGTGTAACTGTAGAAATGCATTCAGTTTGAATGAAAACATTACAAAATCGATTAGTCTTGTGTAGCTTTACATAATGTCCGTGTTACTACAGTAAATTAAGTTTGTAAATTTACATATTATTATTTAATCAAAATAAACCTGGCTTTTTATTAACTATTTACTTTCTGCTCGACTTACATATTTTGCTTAAGTGAAAATGAATCTAAATGTATTAATCTATGAATGACTTTTTTTTTTAAACCACATAACCACACATTTTCCATATATAGACAAAACAAGGTCGAATCTAGGGCTGCAGCTAACGATTATTTTCATAATCGCTTGGTTGGCCAATTATTATTATTTTTTTTTTTTCGGTTAATTGCATATGGGGCGGGGCAAACTTTCAGTCCCTTTTTTTTGTTTATTTAAAATAAAATCCACAAACTGAGCATTACAAATATAATCTTCACACTAAAACTTTACACAACTGTTTGTCCAATTAAACTGAAGAAAGTCATTGTCGGTGACTCTGAGTATTAGGCTAAAGCTAGCGGTGTCGCATCATGTGCCGTCGACTATGAAGCGGCTTAAGTCTGCTGTGAGAGGTTTTACTCTTTCACCCGGTACTCAGCAACTGTGACAGTGACACGAATTTTATTTTCCTCATAATCCTTTTGCAATATTGAGGAAACAGACACAAATAATGACACCCTTGAGTTGTAGCTGCCTTCTAACATACTATACAGTTTATCTGTACACCTTTTATATATATATATATATATATATATATATATATATATGTGTGTGTGTGTGTGTGTGTGTGTGTGTGTATACTATAGGCTATTCTATATATACTATATGTACTATATATAGTACTATATACTATTCACTTTCAGTCAGTGTTAATTATGCATTTGGAGTCTTCACCTTTGTAGCAGTTCGATTCCTCCAGAAGTAGCTCGCAATAGTATTTTTTTTTTCTTGAAAGCTGACAAAGGTATTTAAATATTCTGTATATTTTGTATATTTCAATTGAATACATGCCACATGATATATATCCATCCATCCATCTTCAACTGCTTACTCCTTTTCAGGGTCACGGGGAACCTGGAGCCTATCCCACGAGGCATCAGGCACAAGGCGGGGTACACCCTGGACAGGGTGCCAGTCCATCGCAGGGCACAATCACATACACACTCACACACACATTCATACACCACGGACACTTTAGACACGCCAATCAGCCTAACATGCATGTCTTTGGACTGGGGGAGGAAACCGGAGTACCCGGAGGAAACCCCCGACACACGGGGAGAACATGCAAACTCCACACATACATG
>JAFFST010048465.1:80855-94162 GCA_022414735.1 Noturus placidus | reverse complement strand
TTCATTGTTTTCCTATATATACAGGGGTCTTAGACATTTTCCAGGCCAAGGACCCCCAAACTGATGGCGAGATGGATCGGGGACCCCCTAATTATATATATATTGTATGAAATTGTGTTATATCAAACTGGTACCAAAACTTTCGCGACTCCCATGCAGTACCTCCATGGACCCCCTAGGGGTCGCGGACCCCTTGTTGAAGACCTCTGCGATATCAGCATATCCCAGTTTGTTTTCTTCTTCTTGTACCCCAGAATTTTTTGTTTTTTTAATTTTATTTAATACAGAATATCATACTTTTTAATGTTTAGTGTTATGGAATGTAAAGAATATATAAAACTGTATATGAACAATATAAACTAGGAACAGTCATTCCCTCACAGGTCAGTAAGACAAGAATTCACAGTGTAACCACAAACACTTCAATCCTGAACATTTTTCTGGGCTGGAAAAATGATATGTTCCAGCATTACCTAGGACTGTTATGAAGCACTTATGCTGGAGACTCATTTCTCCCTGTTCTTAAAAAAATAAAGGAAGTTAACATGTAAGATTTGGAATGTAAAACCGTAAACCTTTGTCTTCTGAACATCTCTACATCAGCTGACTACTGAACTCTTTATCAGGAGTAGTATAATCTCACCCGAGGGGTTTTTGGGCTTTGGGCCACATTGATCTTCACTCCTTTACTATGTATTCAGAACGAGCATTTTATTGGCTAGCTTGGCTGAGCCCCAGAGTCTTAGACTGCTCTGATAGACATAGATAACACGTCTGGAGCAGCTCTCTCTCTGTCTAATTCATTTCATTACGGAAGTGTGCAGGGGTTGGGTGCTGCCTGTGCATTGTTCGATGTAGGAGTCTAAAGGTGAATGTTATGTGTAGGGTTTAGTCATCAGATCTCAAAGTGACCTGCATCACAATATGTCTGCCTGTGTAGCTTGGAGATAATCAGCAGATTTTAGTCCTGTACACCGAGCAGAATTATTTGCATGCCGCAAGCAGATATTCTACATCCTTTACATTGAGACGTGGGGAAGACATTTTGAGGACACCCACATGTTTTTGGTAAAACCCCACATCTGTTATATATAGTGAAAGTCAGCACTCGGAGGATCAGGATGCTCTTGCTTTATGCATGCACACGCCACGCTGTGTATTTCTCCGAGGCTGGAGATTACATGTAGCGTGGCGAGGTTAAGAAGTGTTGTGCACTGTATGTGTGGCATGTGAGAATGGATTTGCTGATACAGTGCATCTCCTTCCTCCAAAACACAAGGATTAAGTTAGAACCAGCTGCCATGGCAACTCTGAAATGTAGGTCTCTCTTGCCATGCTGGAGAACTGAGCATTTTGGGAATTAATAAAATGGAATTTATTGTGTCTGGCACCCAATTTATCTGGATATTAAGGGATTCAGGGCGGTGAGAGAGAGAGAGAGAGAGAGAGAGAGAGAGAGAGAGGGAGCAGGAGTCACTCCCAACAAGCTCCTTTATGGTGCTGGTTTTATGCCCTTCATGCTGCGCTGAGATTAATCAGGTAGGTTTGACATGTTTAGCACACCTCCAGCTCCTGTTTGATACACTTAGTTTGCCATGTTATAGGGTTTGTTTGGCCTACTTGTCCCCTGTGTCATCCACCTGGCCCACTGGACTCAGAACAGAGATGACAGTAAAGCAATGCTCTCATTATGATATTCGGTGATATTCTCATCCAAAATGAGGTTCTAATGCTATGCTGATCCAAAATGGAGTCCGTACCAAAGTGAGACCCAATGCTCACTGGTTCAAAATGGGACCCATAGAAGAATAAGCCCTAATCTATTTGATTTCAAAATGGAGCCCATAATAAAGTGAGCCCCAGGGTTGTGATGATCCAATTTTCATATTAAATTGCTGGAATCTGTACCAAAGTCAGCCCTGTTGCTATGCTGATCCGTAATGGCTCCATGGCAAAAGAGATCCACAATGCTATGTTAAAACTCAAGTGCGTAGTAAAGTGTTGTGCTGGTCTATAACGGGTCAATGGAAAGACACTCTAAATGTTATGTTGAAAATAAAGTGCATAGTAAAGTCAGACCCAGTGCTGAGCTGATCCAAAAAGGAGTCCCATTGCCATGATTATCAAAAGTGGAGTCTGTAGTAAAGTAAGCCCCGATGCTATACTACTCCATTTTGTAGTAAAAAAAAATGCCCTGACTATGATGATTCAAGGAGTCTTTAGCAAAGTGGACTGTAATCCAGTCCAAAAGAACTTCCATCTTAAAGTGAGCTCCAATGCTATACTTCTCCAGAATGTCCTTAAAGTTTAAAGTAAAAGGAGGTCTTAACTAAGCTACTCCAAATTGGAGTCTATAGAGTCTATAGCTAAGTGAGCCTTGATGGTATACTGATCCAAAACCATTGCAAAGTCAGCCCCAGTCATGTGTGGATCCACAATGGAGTCCATAATGAAACAATCCCAACATCAGTATAATTTATTTTTTAAATGCAGTCTTCATTAAAGTGTGCTTCAATGCTATACACTCCAAAATGTCAAGGAGCTAATAGTAAAATTGACAGATCACTATGGCATGACTCACTTTGATATTTGTTTCATTTTGTATTATCATAGCTTTTACTCACACTTCACAGTGGACTCTGTTTTAAATCATAATATCATTGAGGCTCACTTTTCCCCAGGTGCAGTATGCTCAAATTGTTATAGAAAAAATCAATCAAGTCCTTTAATAATCAAAATGCAAGCCCTAATGCTCCAATTTATATTAAAATAAGTCCCCAGCTATGCTCATCCAGATTGGACTCTATAGCAAAGAAAGAGCCAATGCTATTCTAATCCTAAATAGAGTTTATAGAAAAGTAAGTGTCCAGTGCATTGCCGATCCAAAGTGGAATCTGTAGCAAAGAAACCCCGATGCTACGTTAAAAAATCAAGTGCATGTGAGGATCCAAAATGGAGTTCATAATCCGATGAGTCCCAACACCATGGTGATCAAAAGTGGCGTCTATACTAAAGTCAACCCCAATGCTATACTACTCCAAAACGTCCATGTTCTGAAACAATGAAGCACCAAGTACGGTTATCCAAATAGCCATCTGTTGCCAAGATAGATGATATTTTGATCCAAAAGGGGAGTGTATAGAAAAGTAAGTCCCAGTGCTGTACTACTTCAGAATGTCCATGGAGTGTATACAACCCCAAATCCAAAAGGTTGGGATGCTGTGTGATATGTAAATAAAAACCGAATGGAATGATTTGCAAATCTCATAAACCCATATGTTATTCACAATAGAACATAGAAAACATTTCAAATGTTCAAACTGAGGAAATGTACCATCATAAGGAAAAAAATAAGGTAATTTTGAATTGTATGGAAAAAAATTGGGATGTGGGAACACTTACTTTTCCAGCCTTTTGTTGCTCCCGTCCCAACTTTTTTGAGGCGTGTTGTGGCCATGAAATTCAAAATGACCTTCCTTTTTTTCTTAAAATGGCACATTTCCTCAGTTTAAACATTTCATATGTTTTCTACATTCTATGGTGAATAACATATTGGTTAGATTCCCAAATCATTGCATTCTGTTTTTATTCACATTTTAAACTGCGTCCCAATTTTTTTGGAATTTGGTTGGAATAAACTGAAGCCCCGTGCTATAGATGGCATTACGATCCAAAATGGAGTCCATAATAAAGTGAGACCCAGTGCAATACTGATCTAAAATGTAGCCTATGACGTGTATAGTGAGCAACAGTCATCTGTGGATATAAAATGGACCCAATAGCAAAATGGAGTCTCAGTACTATGATAATAAAAGTGGAGTCAGCCCCAATGCTGCTCCAGCTCCAATGCCGTGCTGATCCAATTTGGAGTCTATAGCAAAGTCAGCCAACATTCACTCACTGTGACATGTCCTGCTCCTGCTTTCTGAACTCGTTAAGTGATCCTCCACCAAACTGCCAGTCTGAACCAAACTTCACTAGCCCATAGATGCCCATTTGATTTCCCAGTTCCATTCTGTCTGAAAACAGAACACAATATGATAAAGTACTGCTTAGAGTTTAGTGTATTGCACAGTATTTCAGCATTCCAGTAATGCACTATATCTGTGAAGAAAAGAACACTGAAAAGGAAAGGAAATAAAAAAAAAAAATTCCTCATTGGTTCAAGCTAAGATGAAGCACCTCAGAAAGTCGAAGAGATCTGGCATGCCATATTCCTATTGTTGAAGACACATGGCTTTTGATCCTGTACTGTTTGTGTGTATGTCCTGTCTCATAAAATAGCAAGCAGATTTGCTGACTTAAGCATGTTATTTTCAGCATCTCTGACAATGCTCTGTGCTCAGCGACTCATGGCGCCTTAAGGTTTTCCGAATGAAAAGTACGCCTGTGAGTCAGTGGCCTCACTCGCCCTAAGCAGATTCCACTATATCTTTCTATTCATTGTTATATCAGTCAATACAAAATACAAACCTGTGAATAAAGCGGCGGAAATCAACTGAGCAACAGTGTGCTGGAGAGCAAAAAAGTATCAATGAACAGTATATTTGGATAGCATGTTTTATTGCTTGATCCCCATAGCAACCATTCTATCAATTACAATAATATGGTTAGAAATGCCTTAATGAAATATGCAAGCAACTGGGCTTTTTTTTTTTTCCCTCACAATGTTGACAGACATTAAACCTTATTACCTGTTCATTATTAAATTTCGAAGAGTACCAGAGAGTAAATGATGCAATGGTATCCCGCATTGTTGCAAGCCTATAATCACGACCCTGAAGTATTTTGGCACTGTTTTGTTAATAGACGGAGCTAATAATCTGTTCCTGTTTGGTTGTTTGCTTTTGTTTATTTCCTGCAGAGCTGGAGGTGGCTCGGATGAGCACAGATGGCAACCTTCCAGATCTGAAGTTTCCTCAGACTGGAGACCAAAGCAACTCCATCCACCTGTCTGCCAACACCCTTAAACAACATGGCAGGAATGGTAGGTCACCTACAGCGAAGTGTAGGCTTGTATTATTAAAGCCCCATGTCAATCTATTTTCATCATTATCTTCTTACTGTAAGCAGTAGCTTCTGTGGTGAATTGACCTTTTTCTTGATTTTCAAAAGAAATAGCATGGGGGGATGGGCGGATTGGGGGTATAGTAATATAGTAATTGTAAATGTAATCTCATACATCCTTTACTGCATGGTGTTCCATATTTATCTCCATTATTTTCATAGACAATAATACAACTGGAAAAAGGGGGTCGGGGGGGTCTAACTTTGACATAGCAACAACAACAAAATGATATGTCACATGACTAGGAAGTGCACTTCCTTTTCCTTTCCAAGGTCATCATTGAAGGGCTTTGCAGTATTGATTTTTTCAATACTGAAAGGAAAAAAAGAATAAATGCTGTCTGCGATTTTTTAACCTTTATTTTTTTGTCATTTAAACAAGTTTATATATTTTGATTATTCTGTTAAATGGTCAAAAGTAATTGTTGCCATATGGCAACAGCATGCGATAATGGAACTGTTGTATATACGTGTTCATGAATTGAAACAGGCCTACATACTGTTGCAAAACGACACTAGGCTTCTCGAATGGTACATTGACTTTATTTTTCCCCACACAAATTTCATTTTATGTTTCAAGAAAAAGAATGAAGAATTCAATAGAAAAATGAAAAAGATACTTCACGCAGAACATATTCAGAGATTTCTTTTGGCTAATCTAAGTTGGTAGAGATGACATCTTCCAAAAGTACCAAAAATCTACCAACCAGAGAACCTGAATTGACGTCTAATCGCCTGAGCAACCATGAGTGACTATCCACTTAGTTACAATATTGTTTGCATTTTAGAGACACTATTTTACTACAGTTTGTGTTTTGTAATGGCAGGTAATTCTACCTAGCGTTTTGTACAACCACATTATTATAATACCTGCTATTTAAACATTTGAGAAACCAGGGCTGCAGTGTATATTACATATAAAATCTCACAATCATCGAAATGGAAAGATATGACTAACTTAATCTGATCTTGCCATGCTTCATTGTAAGTAGAAATTGAATATACACAAAAAAAAAACTCGAATATTACTTGCTTTTGAGAACCATACGGCGAGAAATATGGACAAAATACATCATGCCAGGCAATGTTCATGACCTGTGTAAAAATAATGGCCCCACTTTGTCAACCCTACACTTTTGTCTAGCAATGCAAACACTTAGGAGATGCCACGAGCAATCAATATCCACCCAGTCCAAATAAATCAAAGTTCAGTGCATATATATTACTTCAATCTACAATTGGTAAATGCTTACTAATGGGCTTTAATGAGTCACTAAATTGAAGGTATGTGATGTGGTTAAAAAAAAAAAGAAAAAATAGAAATCTAACCGAGTCCCAATATCAAACCCTGTTGGACATCCCTGACCTATTGAGGCTTTTCATTTACAAATTTGAACAATGCTAATTATGAATAAGACCTTGTAGGGATCAGCTAGCCGATTAACATGTAAATGGAGTCCTGCTAAGTAGATATAATTTGTGCTTTGGATAGTCTGCTTAAGATGCCATGACTCTGAGTAAAGCACTCATTTTTGCAATCTTTTAAGCAGAGTTTTCTTTTTATATCCATCCTAATTTCCACAATAAGAAAAGTCCCAATGAGCCAACATGCTTATATAAGCATTTGCATAATGACTTATATAATAAGGTTGGGAAATAACGGCAGTGAAAAGTGTAACACGTTTAATTTGGCACCTAAATTGCATTGTAGCCTGAATGGGATTGTTGTTCGTTATAATAGAATGTGCATGCACGATATTAGCTCTACAATTCAGCGTAAATAGGTATGAGTCATTAGTGTTACGACTGGTTATGAGAGTTTGCTTGCATCAGGTTTAGGAAATATTCCACAAGTATAAAAGAGACGCTGATCTTGGCTTGTGTGTCGAATACCTCCAGTTAGGAAAAAAAAAATGCAGCCACTCCCATCTGTTTTAATGTACTACACAGGATATAAAAGGTATTAGTCCCTCAGTTCTACGTAGTGCATAACACTAGGTTGGGAAGCATTTCCCCCTTAAGCCTGAGTCCAGTCAGCATATTATATTCTGATTTGTCCATCAAGGAAATTATGCCCCTTTTTCTTGCGGCTTTATTACTTGCGCTTCCATGCAAATGAGACACAGTTGCGCATCGCATGCCGTTTTATACAGTTTTATGAGTAAGCAAGTGGCCGTGAGCCATGCATCATCAAAGCTCGCTTCTCTCTCCTCCGTTCTTAATATTCCCACCCAGAGGCTGGTTACTCGCAGTCATCGACAGGGATCACATAAATTGGGTTTTTTTTTTCTTGTGAGTCGGTGAGGCTGGTGCAGAGGGGAGAGGGAGGGATTGTTCTTTCATTTCAGCATGCAGCAGGAGAAAGGAAGGGGGGGGGGCACGTAACAAGGAACACTGGGAGGTTAGGAAGCTGAAATGTAGCTTTTATCTAAGCCAGCAATAAAGCAACAATGACATTTCAAATAGGCTAAATCAAATCGGCGCTCTAGTTGCTAGACTATTGGGCTTTTTTTTTTTTAAATAAAATAAATAAATAAAACATTTTAACCTCTCTCTTGAAACCTTTGTCTCTCACATTAAGTGCAGCTGTGAGGAACAAAGCTTTATGAGTGATGCGTAGTCATTACATGTCTGTCGAGCCCCTTCTAATCGCACTTTCACATGAACACGACTTCTATCGCTGAGCAGAACCAGCGGAGTTCATCAGAGTAAAACAAAACAAAAAAAGTTCAAATTGGGGCACATCTAGTGTGAGAAATTCATCCGGATTATTAATCTGCAGCACTACATATTGATCAATACAGCTAAAGACCAGTGTGCCTAACAATAACAAGTAAACACTATGAGTTTGTATACTTTCTGTTTAATTGGTCGTTTCATCTACAAGATTTTACAAGATCTAGGGCTCTTTCAAATGTTTTAATCCGTTTGGCGAGTTCAATCAGAGTTAGAATCATACTTTTGGTTTGTTTGCTGTTTGATTTGGTTTGGTTTCACATAATTGCACATGATTAAATGAACCGAAAAGCAAAAAAATGAATAAATAAATGAATAAATAAATAAAAAACGTTTGGCTGCAGTTGAGTGGTGTGTATGGATGAAAACCTACTCATAAAACTCTTTTATTAACCATTGCAGATTATTTTCCTAATTAGATTCTTACTGCCAATAGAAATAAGTACAAAATTCTCCAAACACCACTGTCTTTTCGATCTGACATCCCCATTTGAAACTGTTCTGCCAGGGGCTTTAACGATTTCAAAAATCTAAAGTATGTGTAGTAGCCAAAAAAATAAATAAATATTCTCATTCATCAAGGTCCAGTCCAGAACACTTGGATGTCCCTGACCTACTGAGACTTTTCACTCACAAATATTAACATTGCTAATTATAAATGGAAACCTTGTAGGGATCAGTTAGCCAATTAACATGTAAATGAATGGAGTCCTACTAAGGACGGTAAAAAAAAAAACACAATTACTGAAGGGCATGTTCTCATAAAAACTTCTTTCTCTCTCTCTTTTCATTACCCCTTGCCAAGTGCAAATAGAAATCTCAAAAATCACCTGAGTACAGAGAACCCTGGCAAAAAAAAATTCGGTTTATTTACTTCATTTTCTGTAATTGGGTTGATTCCGAGTCGAACCGCTTTTAGACCGCAAACGAGTCATGGTAGAATTGACGTGTAAGAAGACCGAGACCACCTCCGATGGTCCTGAGCCAACTGTTTGTGTCCACACCTGAGTGCATTTGCTGTTCTCATCTGATTAAAGAAGCGCAGTGACGAGGAAAGAGTTGTTTTCAAACCATGCAAATCTAAAAACACACTTAAGCTGACACCAAGCAAGTGGGATGCAAAATTCTCCAGAACTCGAACAAATTTGTCATACTGTGGTGTGAAGATTCACTATGGTTTGAGTAACTCTCTCTCTCTCTCTCTCTCTCTCTCTTTCTCTGACACCCTAGGTGAGATCCGCATGGCGTTTGTGCTGTATAAGCACCTGGGCACATACCTGTCCACCGAAAACGCCAGTATGAAGTTCAGCAGCGAGGCTCTCAACACCAACTATACTGTCATCGTCAACTCGCCCATCATAACGGCTGCTATCAACAAAGACAGCAATAAAGTCTACCTCTCAGACCCTGTTGTATTCACAGTGCGCCACATCCAGGTAAGTAAGCCCTCGAGGTTCCACCCTACACACCAAATATTGGTATTCCAGATCAGCAGCATTTTAAAATGGTTGTTGATTTCCAAGCTACGAAAGTAGCAGATCAGTAGATTGCAAGTTCAAACCCCAATAGCGCACCATCCACGGCTGGGAGTCCAAGAGAGCAAATTGGCCATTTTTTGGCCATTGGCCACTCAAAGAGTGACAGTAACCAGTCTGTGAGCTCATGTATCCGGAAGAGGGCAGTTCGTGCTGTCCTCAGTCTGTGTTCAACTGCCCTGTGATATAGCATTTAATGAACAACAGGTTGAGAAGATGTGGCGGCTGGATAGACTTCAGCTTTCTGGTTGGTAGGGAAGAGCTGGATACTGGGTGGGAATTGGCAAATGACCAAATTTGGAGTAAATGGAGTTTAAAAGAGTTTCCACAGACAGGAAGCAGAGCGACTGCTGACAAAGGGAATTGGCAGGGTATTTGGTGTCTAAGCATAAACATTGAGGAGGTTACCTGTGGGAGAAGGAACAGTGGTATGCTTTCCAGTATAAATCCATCCATCCATTTTCCATACCACTTATCCTACACACGGTCGTGGGGAAGCCTGGAGATGTGGGGATCCCAGGGAACTCTGGACACAAGGCGGGGGACATCCTGGACGGGGTGCCAACCCATTGCAGGACATCATCACACACACATTCACACACCATGGACAATTCTGAAATGCCAATCAGCATACATCACATGTCTTTGGACTGAGGGAGGAAACCGGAGGAAACCCCTAAAGCACGGGAAGAACATGCAAACTCCGTGCACACAGGGTGGAGGCAGGAAAAAGACGCCTCAACTCTGAAGGTGCGAGGAAAACGTATGTTCTTTTCTAGACGCTCCAGAACGAGCAGTGATACCATCCATTATTGCATACGTTCTGTAGGTAGTATCGCTATTATATCTAGTAGCAACATGGGTCGGCTGTGGCTCAGGTGGTACAGCGGGTTGTCCACTGATTGTAGGGTTGGCGGTTCCATTCTCACATGACCCCTCATGCCGAAGTGTCCCTGGGCAAGACACTGAAACCCAACTCCATCTTGCTCCCAGTGGCAAGTTAGTGCCTTGCATGGCAGCTTTGCTACCGGTTATGGGGTGTCCTTGGGCAAGACACTGAACCCTAAGTTGCCCCCGATGGCAAGCTAGCAACTTGCATGGCAGCTCTGCTACCATTGGTGTGTGAGTGTGTGTGAATGGGTGAATGAGACACAGTGTAAAGTGCTTTGGAACCGCTAAGGTTGAAAAAGCGCTATATAAGTGCAGACCATAATTGCCAGAGAAACCATGGCAACTAATAAATAACTTAAGGAATGCCTACTCATGACCAATGTGGAGCAAGCAGAAAAGACAATTGTTGGCAGTATCCGTGCAAGGTTGCGATGAAGTCAAAAGCATAACTACAATTCTGCACCCTGCCTTGACTTTTCATAAATCTATAAGTCGGCGAGTTGTTTATGCTAACACCTTTATTTTCCCACAGAGGAAAAAACTAAACTTATTTTTCATGTTGTTCCAGACACCCGGTAAAACTTTTAGCCCTTCTCCCTCTGCTCTATTTCCTGTTCAGTCGGCTTTCTGCGTGGCGTGCACTTCAGAGTATGCCGTGGTGGAAGTGGGCGCCTGAGGCGGCTGTATAAATACCGGCTTTATCAGTTTTCCCTGCAGGTCGCTTACTCATGCAGCCGGCATTTATGCTAGTAGAAGCGCTCTTTTTCCACATGATTTAAATCAGAACCCACGAAGACACGAAAGCACGGCCATTCTGCTCCAGTGCTCATGCTTCTTATACAGGTTAAAAAAAACTCTGTGTGCTTGAAGGTGTCGTGTCTTGGTGTGTTCGTGTCCGTCGGAGTGAGGGATTAGATAGATGATGGAGAAAGAGATGGAGAAAGAAGGAGGGAGATTAAAGTTGTGGATGAGTCCTGCGCTTTTTTCCTACTGTATTGGGAAGTGTTGGAGGACTCGATGGATTATGCTTACAGTTGCTCAGAACCACACACACACACACACACACACACACACACACACACACACACACACATGTACGCTTGCATTCCCATAATTGCTATAATTTCTTCCTGTCTTTAATAGTATCACTAGAGCAATTCAACAGCGCTAATGATCGCATCAATAATAAACAGCAATAAGAGAGAATTGCTGTTGTTAACAGCACAGGGAAAGAAAAGCAGATGGAAAAAACCGAGATGTGTCAACCTTGATCTCCCTGGAAAATTATTAAAGTGGAACATATCTGAGAATTGAAAAACAATCTTCCCTTTTTTTAGCCCTCAGTAAAATAATTTCCACAATTCAACGATGTTATGCTTTTTTGAATATGCTGGAGAGCCTTTTTTTTTTTTTTTTTTTTTACCTTTTCCCCTATGATTTAAGTGTGAGTGGACGAGTTAGCGTCAGCACAGTGGCAGTAAAGTGCAGCCATGAAGAAAATCAATTTGTTCCCTGGAATTTGTTCTTCCCCAATCAAACTGACATTGTGCTCTATAAAGGAAGCAAGCTGAAAGAGTTCTACAGAAAAAAAAAAAAAAAGATGGTCACTAGGACCCGTATTCCTCACGCCATGTTTTGGCTTTTCTCCCACAGCAGTCGGAGGAGAACTTCAACCCAAACTGCTCGTTCTGGAGCTACTCCAAGCGCAGCATGATGGGCTTCTGGTCCACGCAGGACTGCCGTCTCCTGGCTACCAACCGCACGCACACCACCTGCTCCTGCACACACCTGACCAACTTTGCTGTGCTCATGGCCCACGTTGACGTCAAGGTAGGAGCTGGAATGCTTTGTTTGGTTACCGGTGTGCTCGTGTAAAGATTTGGTTTGGAACAGAAATTCATTATAGTACAAGTCATTAAATATTCATTAAACCATGCCCGAGACGAAAAAAAAAAAATCCGTTCTAAAGGCAACATTTTGATGTTTAACAGTATCACCGAATCTGCTATTATAAGATACCATACGATATGATTTAGTGACCTATAATAAGTATTGGTCAGAATCTGGTTTAAACCTACCATTAATATCCAGAATGATGATGATGATGATGATGTAGAGAAGGACTATTATAAGAAGCAGAGTTATGAGTAAATCACCTTGTTAGCTTATTTACATTTACATTTATTCATTTAGCAGACGCTTTTATCCAAAGCGACTTACACATGAGAGCACACTCACACACCAATGGTAGCAGAGCTGCATGCAAGGTGCTAGCTTGCCATCGGGGGCAACTTAGGGTTCAGTGTCTTGCCCAAGGACACTTCGGCATGGGATCACCCGGGCCGGGACTCGAACCACCGACCCTACGATTAGTGGATTAGTGGACAACCCGCTCTACCGACTGAGCCACAGCCGCCCTTATTTACACATCAATGAAAAAATATTTGTTATACTTGTGCATAAGATATGTCTTTTTTTTATATTAATTGATCAGTCTGTACAGGATTACACATTTTAATTAATTTATTTATTTTTGTGATTTATTGCAGCCAAAAATTCTTGATTTTGCTGCGAGTTTTTTTTTTTTTTTAATTGTTCAAAATTTGGCGATTTTTTTTTTTTTTACGTATTTAAGACTTTTTACGTATTACCGATACAGATTATTTGCATGTTTATGTGAGCCGATATGCAGAGCCGGTATTTATTTGTTGCTTTACAGTGATAACACCACTGAATTGAAGAAACCGTTTTATTCATAACATTTTTGTCAATTTTACTTCCTCCTTGCATACAAAATAAAACAAAGCAAAAAAATAAACAAAACCCCTTTTATTTATACACCAATAAATCGATGGGTCTGAAAGAGTGCAAAAAATAAAGTGCACTGTTACCAAAGTGTCTTTAAAAAATTATTTATAAAATAAAAGCCTTGATCAGGTAAACATCTTTAAAAGAACTCTTAGGAAGAGACTCTGGTTTTTCCCGATGACCATCTTTATGAAAGATATCACTGTCACGGCAGGAGGAAGAGGCAGGAAGTATTCGCAAGAGACTTTATTTTAATATAATATAAACAAA
>JAFFST010048465.1:27667-41292 GCA_022414735.1 Noturus placidus | reverse complement strand
CCCCCCCCCCCCCCCCGCCCGTTACCCTAACATTTATCCTAAAAACTTTACTTTTTATCCAGAAATGCTAACCTCAAGAGCACTAACCTTTACCTCAGGAACTGTAATCCCAAACTCAGTGACCCTAACCTTATCCTTGTTAACCCGATTTTTACCCCAGTAACCTTAACTTTAAACTCAAGAACCTCATCACTTACCCAGGTAACCCTAAACTTACCCTCAATAACTTGAACCAGTCAAAGGTCTCCAAATGGTCAGAGTTAGCACATTATTAATGTAATGATTACCGGAACATTTTGGTCATCACAGATTTCCTAATCCCGAACTGTCGGTGAGTCAGATGTTCGCCTTAGTGTACAGCCACAGAATTCCTCAGCCTGCTCTTTAGAAACGAAAATAAACATTTATCTAATCTCTATGCAGATTCTTCATCGTCCATAACGCCATTAGATTGTTCTGCCAGTTCACAAGTCAGCAGTCCAAATAGAGGTTTGATCTTCTCCATGTTGAAGGTGCGCAAACAAAAGCGAACCCTTGGAGATCCATCTGAGTCAGAGATTTGGGACAAAGGAAAGGCAACGGGAACACGTTTCTAGACAGCTGTCTTCTGGGCTACCAGACGAAAACCTGTGCTGTCAGCTGAACACTGAACCAGTCCGCGTGATGACCCGCAGTCTTCCCGTCTCCGACGTGGTCACATTAGTCAGAGTCTGGCATCGTCCTGACGGATCTCAGAAACGACATGATTAATAAGCTTCCTGCGCCCCCATAGACCGGCTTCACGAGCCGTCATGAACTCCGGCGTGACACCAGGAAGACCTGAGCTCAACTCCCGGAGATGCCACGCTCATCCGTGGCCAGAAGTTCCACCCCGGTGAGAGAACTGTTCATGACATCCATGATGATGATGATGATGATGATGATGTCACTGGATTGGGAAAGATGGCTTGATCCCTGACTTCCTGTCAACGCAGATTGATGCTGACCAATCGTGGGCGTCATTCCGCTCAGAATTGGACGTAAACACGTGCAGCTTTGTCATGTTATGTTAAGTGTCAGCTCGAAGAGACGCATGTGAATACTCATGGCCTCGAGGAGCTGCGATGGGATTTTTTAATGTTGTGTGTGTTATTTCAACCCACTGAAGATGACGCCATTTTAGACTCCTTGTTTACGCGTCAGGAATAAAACGCTCCGTGTCGTGCTGTTGTCGGAAAATAATCGACGGCGTTGTGTTGCGGAGAGGCGGAGCTACGGTCAACACCCTGATGTTGATTATTTTCCTGTAACAGCAGCGTTTTACTCCGCTTGCATCACGGAAGTTTGTCCACGCTACTGTATCTGTTCATAGTTGCGTTTAACGTTCCTGAGACAAGCTAGTTCCTGTTCTCACTTACGTTATCGCGGCTATAAACAGCCGGTCCAGTACGAGCCTCTCAAACACCTCCGAACTAAACAGTCAGCTTAACCTCGGACTGTTACAAAGTGCTGGCACTGGAGACTCCTTCCATTAATGCTAAATGTGTCTGTAATATATATAGATTTGTTCTCGATGAAGGCCCTACGCGAGTTATTAATACAGAAACAAGTGCGTTAATATGAACGTGTGATTTGCAGCTCTCGGTTATTATCTTGTGCACTTTCCGGGACCCCCTCAGATCCAGTGGCTGCGACCGCTTGACCCTGAAGTAGCTCTGAACGAGTCGCTCAAGTGTGTTTTCACTCCAAACAGCACAGAAGTGTGTTTGTGTTGAGTTCTCGGTCATGGAGGAGGAAAAAAAACACCCGCGGAGTCGCGAGCAGAAATAATAACGTCTCTGGTCGACGACCCTGTAGTCGTCTCTAGTCGGACGTGAACGATGATCTACACCAGAAAAGTGATTTCACACCGCTAATGCTCTTTAAAGCAGGAAATCAATTACCGGCGTTATACGTCTCTATCGTTCTTCGCTAATACGTATCCATTAGCATGCAGTGTAGTTCAGATGGAAGCGTGTTTACTTTATACACACTTGTGTGTTAGTGACGCGGATGCCGTTGGACAGCTCGAGAACGTTTTGATTAGCTAGTCAGCTTTACATGTTGTGTACTGCAGGGTTCTCCATAACTAGCTAGCGGGCTAACACAACTTGTACTGGTAACATGTATTTGTCGATACAGGATTACGCAACACCCACAGCTAGGGTTTAACATTTAATATCTACATTGCAATGTTTATACGTAGTAAAAGCGAGTTCTTCCACCCGTAACCGCTTCCTGTGGTTTTTTTGCTTTGATGAATATGCAAATTCGGCGTTGCCTGACGAGATTAGCGCGACTTTCCGGGCAGGTCGTGTGCCGTGAATAGGTCGTGCAGACCGAGCGGGACTCTTGGTGCTTCCCGAGTTAAAAATCGTGCAGGTGAGTTATAATGAATGTTATCACCTTTCGCACTTGGCGAATAAACTGATCGAAAGCTACTTGAGCTACGTTGGCTGCTTTTTGGTGATACGTGCTGCTGTCTCATATTAATAATCGTGGATGTCGGTGCATAAAGTCGAGTCGTTGAAGATCTAGAATGGTCCGTGACGGTTGAGAAACGATGCCGTCGATGCACTTTGAGGTGGAGGTCAGCGGTGGACGTTGATATGGTACGTATGCTTGCGTCTCTAATAACGAGCGCTGAGCTACTTGTCCCAAAGCGCTATTTGATTGCAGTGTAGTCTTACCTTCCTGGCAGCGGCTTAAAAAAGACCAGCACACGGGTGACTGCCTGCGTGCGCGCGTGTGTGTGTGTGTGTGTGTGTGTGTAAGGTATAAGGAACATGTGTTAGCCATTAATTTGCGAGTCCCCATTTTTCACCGTGCGCCGCTGCACCGAGCTGTACAGTGTAACTGGTAATGTAGAGAGAGTTAAACTAAACAGGACGGAGGAAAGAAGAGACGGATCTCTGAGAGGGAGGGGGGAGGGGGGGAGGGGGGGATAGGGGCTAGAGACAAAGACGGAGAGATGGAAAAAAAAAGAGAGAGATGGAAAGAGGGAAAAATTGTAAAGATTATGGAGAGTAATAAAATTGTATATTGTATGTGTATCATTAGTGAGCGTAGATGATCTGTTGCTCTGCACAAAGTATTGGCACCCCTCTGAGCCGTTCATCAGTAGAAACGGACCACCTAGGAGCTCTTCTGAGCAGACGTTATGCTCCGATTTATTTATTTATTTTTTGGCCAGGTCGTGGTCGTCTGGTCCGTCTGTGAGCGAGCGTTATAGAAGTCACCCAAAAGTTACAGGTTTACGTCTGTCGGTTACCGAGCTCTGACACTGGAGACTCCTTCCATCTGTGCTGTTTTTTTTGTTTGTTTGTTTGTGTTACTATAGAAACGAAGGTGTATTAGAACGAGCGCATTCGTATCGTATAAAACCCGTGATGTGATCTGCAGCCAAACTTAATCGACACCTTCGGACCAATCACAGTCCAGAACTCTGGGTTTGTAACTGTTCGTGTTCCATGATTTTAAAACTGTGTATGTTTTTTGGTACATTGATATTTTTTTCAGCAGCAGGCGTGGGTTTGAGATCGGACTCCGGCCTGGCGGTGGACGGCGACTGACGCTTTAAGACCCGGCTGGCGCTGAGAAATCGTAAAACCTCTCTTTCTCTCGCTCATCAGTTTAATACGCGTCTGTCTTTCTCATCACGGCAGATCCTCTGCTCCAGGACTGTTATTTCTTTTCCTATTCCTGCAATCATCCATAACGTCTACAGCGAGAAGGTGATCCCTCCTTCCTTATGAAACCTCCATCATGGACGAGACGGCACACGAGAATATTTTTCTTTCGCTAATACGTCCCAGCGGGTTTAACTGACATGGGTTCTGAGTGATGGCTTTTCAGGCCCGGTGTGAAAGAGCTACGGGTGTTCATATGGATGGCGTGTAAGGCTGATCGCGTGTGGGGTTCAGGGTTATACGTTTATTACGCCGGTTTCATAACGGGGAAGAATTTAAATCAGTGGATGAACAGGAGGCGTGGCCTGAAGTGTGAAGACGGAACTTCACGGTTTCTCGATCGCAGAAATGAACACAACATCGCGTAAACTCCGCAGTACTGGGAGGAGCTTGCGATTTCTCAAAATGAACGTAGATTCGGGCTGAGACGCGTCAGGTGATGTCATGACGCGAGTTCAGCCAAAGCGTTCTTCGATTCATGTGCGTCGAACACGAGTACCGCTAAAAGGTCTCATTTACCAACAAACATCACTGCGAACGACCGCGCGAAACAATGTTGTGGGATTTTTCCACAAGTTCCATCGCAAATTTAGAAAACAGCTGCAGCGAAATCAGCATTTTTGGCGGCAAGAGTCATAAAAACCCCCTCGGCGAAATCCTGTCTGAAAAGGTTTCTACGCTACCGTGGTTACTGAGACAAACGGTACATGGAGGTTCCGGTACATGATTCCTGGTGGCAGAGAGGGACGCGTTCTTGTTCTGTCCCGCTCTTGTCTGGTTTTTGTTCCATGATGTTATGTTTCGTCCTGCTCTGGGGTTTTTTGTTCTGTTTCTCTTTTGTTTCTGTCACCCCCCCCTCCCCTTTTTTTTCTATTGTTCTGTTCAGTTCCCTGGAGTTCTTATTGAATATTAAAGTGAAGGACATCGTCCAGCAGCTGAAGCATCGTAATGCTGTAAGAATGACTGGAAGAACCCTGATTTACACTGGTGCCAACATTTAATAACAATAAATAAATCAATAAATACATGTTCTGTTCGGTTCCATCCTCTACCTTTATTTGTGCTTGGTTCTGTTCACACCTGCGCTTCTATGTTCTGATGGGTTTTCCTACACTCGGGTACACTGATGAATCTCTCTATACACAGTGTAACCTGAGTTAAACTGAAATGTAAGACTCTTACTCCAGCCCGTAATCCTCGCTGCTTCACTCGACCCGTAAGAACCTGGAAGTACATGTCTCGCGTTCTTTGCTCCTGTCATCTTCTCATTGCGTTTCGTACAGCGGGAGCCTCCTCCTAATGTTCTCGGAGTGGTGAGTGGATGCCAGCGTGCCATGGCGTTTTCGCTCGTCTCGGGCCAGACCTCCTTTCGACACGGCGCTCTAGCAGCCGTGGAAACACGGGCCTTCGTCAGAGCTTGATGGTTGATTGCAAGCATATGGAGAATCTGTTCTATTTGTATTTTTTTTGCATCGCATTTTTCAACGCTTCTCGTCGCTTCACTCGTTTGGCTGGATGTTGTTTTTATTTAGTCGTGCTTTACTTGTTTATTATTCACTCAATAATTCACGCAATCCAGTACATGTGTAAAGTTCTGAATGCTTAAGGTTAGCATGAGGGGCTGGGTTAGCACGTAGCTTTTATAGCTTTAGCATGAGCAGAAATCCTATCAAGTTAGTGGCATGTTGGGATTGGAATTGGATTGGAACGGGTTGAATTTGATTAGAACCAAGTTGGACTGGATTGGAATTGGACTGGACTGAGTGTTGTCCCTTTTTTGGTTAGGGTTAGACACGGAGTGATTAAACTAGTGTCTTGAATCTCTAGCGACTTCCAGCTGCCAGTTCTGAGCTAACGGACACCCACGATTGGCTCGCATCTCTCCGACCCGACATCCAGTGACGGACCGTCCCAGTTTTCTTCCCTCAGTGAGATCATGGTCTCTTTTGAAAAGGGATCATCGCATTTTTGAGCGTAATGTTACAATAAAACACGAGCATGCGTATTCATAAGATCTTTATAACGGTAAAATCTAAACCTTTACAATTCTGAAATGATCGACACCCACGACTGGCCCACATCATACAGCAAGTCCGACACTACGCCGTTTTTCTCCACTCCGGTGAGTTCATGATGTAAAAAAAAATACATGAATATGTGTAATTAATATAATAATAATAATAATAATTATTATTATTATTATTATTATAAGTGTCCTGCTGTCAGATCTTGTAGACGATGATCTGAGGTGAGAGCCCGAGACACCCACGATTGGTCCGCATCGCTCAGCGCCGACAGGAAGCAAGGGATTAAGACATCTTTCCCAATCCAGTGACATCACCGTGGATGTCCTGATCCATGCTCTCATGGGGTGGAACTTCTGGCTATCTCTGGCAAGTGAGCTTAGGTCTTCTTGGTGTCACACTGGAGTCCATACTGAGACCTGCGAGAAGATTATTAATCATGAGTTTCGTCAGAATGATGCCAGACTCTGAGTATTATACTGTATTCCCATGCAAAGTGAGGCGGGGAGACGGCGGGGAGACGGCAGGTCATCACACGGATGGCTGCGGTGTTTTTCACAGCACAGGTTGTTATTTGTTTGGTATCAAACGCTTTCTGTAAAGTTGTTCCTCGTGTTTCTTCAGCTTTGGCTTCTACGTCTTCACCCGGACTCGTGACCGCTTCCAGGCTCTCGTTCTTTTCTCACCTATTTTTCAACCTGTGTCTCCACCCACGCTGGCTCGTTCCTCTCGCCTTTTTTATTTCTTTAAGGTTCCCAGCAGTTTCATCAACAGGGAGTTGCCCTAACATGGCTCGAGCACTGAAAACACATTCTCCTGCGGTGAATCGCGCTGCTTTTGGCCCACTGTCCGCTCCGCAGGGGGAGACGGCGGTCAGAATTTGTTAGTGTAATGGTTATTTCAAGTGGAGCGGTCGTAAAGCTTCAAAATAAAAAATAAATGGAAAAAAAACCCAACAGTACCGGAGTGCCGGCTGAGTTGAAGCACGGATACGGGGCTTTAGGGACTCGAGCTGGATCTGATACCTTTGCGTTTGTTTTCGGGAGTTCATCACAGCTGCTTCTTCGCTGACAATCATCAGCTAGCTGCTAGCATCAAATTAGCTTTCCTGGATCCGACACGATCCTCGTCTCCGTCGTGTCTGTTGCCTCCAGGGGGCGTCATGGTCCTGACCTCGGCTTTCTGTCACTGTGGTGTTTCATATGTTCTCTCTACGTCTGTGTGAGTTTCCTCCGGGTTCTCCAGTTTCCTCTCACAATCATCCCAATAGATTGATTGGCAACTGTAGATTGCCCCCGTGTGTGTGTGTGTGTGTGTGTGTGTGTGTGTGTGTGTGAGGTGGACTGGTGTCCCACCTCGCTTACGTTTTGTTCATACCACAGCGCTGTGGGATTCTGGATTCTGGTTGGTCAGAAATTTGATGAAATTTCCAGTTATTCGGCTGCAAACGCATTCTCGTTTCCATAGTTACCGTGAATCCACATCTTCCCTAAATACTGTGTAGCTTGTTTTTGTGGCTGTTCCACAACATGGAATGTAAATATAAATGGATAAAAAGTCATTGGTGGCAAATTTCGGTGTTGTAAGAGGAATAGGACACTTAGCGACGTGTTGTTATAAGATAACGATTAACTGTGAATCAGTCACAGGAACTTCGGTAGGAGGTGTGGCCTGAAGTGCGTAGGCGGAGTTATGTGCTAGAAGTGATTTTAATACTAGTTGTTTTGCAGATAAATGGTGCCACTTCGTAATGCTTTAGGAGTCTGGTTTTGCGCGATGCTAATCTAAACGGTTAGCTGTAAGATTTCATTACCCGTTAGCTGCATTAGCGCCGTTTTATTTAAGGAAAAAAAAACACAGAAGTTAGAAAACATTCCCTTTGACCCTGAGAAGAACAGGAGGGTTTGACGTGAGCGCAGATTTTCATCGGAGCTGCAGAACACTTCAACACGTTCCCCTCTCGAGGTTTTCCCGGCGAGCCTCGTGGAATTAAGCTGATGGCTTTTTAACGAGACTTTGCATTCCTGTTTCCTCCCTGCGCGTCATTTCTCTCGGCTTCTTAACGGGATCTGCATCTCTGCGCTTTTTAGTTCAGTCCTCTGTGGGGTTTTTTTTATTTTTTATTTTTTTCTCCGTCTCCTAAGAAACCCGGGTCTCAAACAGAAGCCTGGAGATCTGCGTTTCGCAGGAAAGGCGAGACTTGTCCGTCATGGAGACGGAGATCGTCTCTCGGTCCGCGTTCTGGGGTGTGTTTTCTTTTCATTTTTCACTCTGTCACTCCTTCCATCGCTTTCTCTTCCCTTCTGGGGAACGTTTGGAACCGTGATGAAGGTCTGAAGTGACAGGGGTGAAAGAACGACGGATTGAGTTGCATCTAATTCGTCTTCGAGAGAAGTGTGTGTGAGAGCGCGAGTGCGAGAGCGCGAGTGCGAGCGCGAGTGCGAGAGCGAGAGTGCGAGCATGTGTTCGGAATGGAATTATGTCATCATTTCCTGTTGTCCCTCTCTGTCCAGCAGGATGTGTGGTGTTGATTATTTGACTGGACCAGCAGGACACGCAGTGGTTTAATCCTTACTTACAGGCCAGGTGTAGAAGCTGTGTTTATTTTGTTAAATGATCAACTAAAGGAGAGATAATTTGCTGAATTAAACAGAAATGACCGACTGGACAGTATTTGGAAAACTTCCATCTTTATCTCTACCCTACATTCCTGTCATTCTCCGATCTGTTCATCTGAGTCATCACTGTAATCTGGAAGCTCTCACACTCCTTCACCTCCTCCTAGCTTTCTAATGGTTCTAAAGGGTCAGGACAGTGGTGCTCTCTCTCGCTCTCGCCCACTCTCTCTCTCTCTCTCTTGCTCGCCCTCTCTTTCTCTCTCTTTTTCTCTCACGCTCTCTCTGTCTCTCTCTCTCTCTGTCTCTCTCTGTCTCTCTCTCTCTTTCTCTCTGTCTCGCTCTCTCTGTCTCTCTCTTGCTCGCCCTCTCTTTCTCTCTCTTTTTCTCTCACTCTCTCTGTCTCTCTCTCTGTCTCTCTCTCTCTCTCTCTTTCTCTCTCTTTTTCTCTCACTCTCTCTCTGTCTCTCTCTCTCTCTCTCTCTCTGTCTCTCTCTCTCTCGCCCTCTCTCACTCACACTCTCTCTCTCACTCTCTCTCTGTCTCTCTCTCTCACACTCTGTCTCTCTCTCTCACTCTCTCTTGCCCTCTCTCACTCACACTCTCTCTCTCACCCTCTCTCTGTCTCTCTCTCTCTTTCACTCTCTCACTCTCTCTCTCGCCCTCTCTCTCTCTCTTTTTCTCTCAATCTGTCTGTCTCTCTCACTCTCTGAATTCCAGCTGTTCATGCCAGAGATTCCAGTGGATGAAGTGTTTGACCACTACTCCATCCCTCCCCTAACCACGTTTCTCAGGGTTCCTGCTCTGACAGAGTGAGAACGTCCAGGTTCTACCACCGATCCTCCTTTTCTTCTCACCTCTACTATTGAATCTGCCATCACTCGTCTTTTTCTTCTCCTCCTGCACCAAATCATTCCATCAGCAATGTTTGCAGTAGACCAAAGAAGTTCCTATAGTTTCCTGGTTTTTCTAGTTCTCTGACTTCCCCTAGTTCTCCCAGTTCCTCTAGTCCTCATTTGTCCTTTAGCTACATTTTGCTACATGCAAAAAATACCCAACGTGTTCTCCAAGGTCTTGGGTTTTGCAGTCTTCTCTATTCCGCTAGTTTCCTAGTTTGCCAAGTTCCTTTATTTCCAAGTCCTCCAAGTTCTTTTAGTTTCCATCTTCTCACTGTTCCTCTAATTTCATTGTTCTCCAGGTTCCTTTAATTTCCAAGTTCTCCAAGTTGCAAATTCTCAGTGTTCCTCTAATTTCCCTGTTTTCCATGTTCTTCTAGTTTCATTGTTCTCCAGGTTCCTCTCATTTCCAAGTTCTCCAGGTTTCCATAGTTTCCAATTTTCATATTCTTCTAATTTCCTAGTCGTCTGAGTTTCTCTAGTTCTCTTAGTTCATTAGTTATATGTACATATTGACATACAAGCCAGTAGTATCTTGGTTCTTCTAGTTTCCCTAGATCTCTGTTCTTTTATTTACAAGTCTTCCAAGTTCTTGTAGGTACATATATTTTTTTGTTCTCCAGGTTCCCCCTAGTTTCCAAGTTCTACTATGTAGCCCGTTTGAGGTCCAATAGTTTTCTAGTTCTCTAAGTTCATATAGCGTCATCATTCCTAAGGAATCTCCTCAAAGTGCCTAGTTTACCACATATCTTTATTTTCCGGTTCTTTAAGTTCCCTTAGTTTTTTCGTTCTCTCTAACTTCCTAGTTTTCTCAGTTCCTCTAGTTGTTCTTGGTCCATCAGTTATATTCATATACCTAAAGCCTAAAGAAGATCCGGTCGTTTTTTTTGGTTTCCTAGTTCTCCAAGTTCCTCTCGTTTCCGTGTTTTACAAGTTCTTTTATTTTCAGTTCCTTTAGTTCTGCTAGTTTCAGTTTGTCCCAGTTCCCCAGTTTATTCAATCAGCTCCATTTCCATAAACATAGCGACCCTACACTTCCCTGGCTTCCGAGGTCCACTAATTCTCGAGCTCACCTCATTGTTCTAGTAACTCTAATGGTCCTTGTTTTCTAATTCTCAAGTTTGAATCATTCCCCAGATCTTCTAGTTCTTCTGAAGCTGCACACTGGTGTGTTGTGTCGTTCACCCACTTCAGGGGTCAATCTGTGATCACATGTGTTCCTGCAGGAAGTTCTTTAAAATGCCACAAGAAGTCTCACTGTGAGTCAGTCACGTGATCTGAGTATTTACATGTCCACATCTAATTGGAACAGGCACTCCGTATCGGACCCCACGCTGTTTTTAGGGGCAGCTAGAACCTGGGTGGGACCAGTACGACCAGACTGTCCTGGTCACGTGATCAAACCTCAATGAGGCAGACGATCAACATCTTTATTCTAATATCGGACCTTTTGATGCTTAATGATGCTTTGTGTTGTCAAAATTCTATCCTGTTTATCTAACGTTTATGACTTTCCCACACATGGCTTCCCTCCTGACGGAGAACAACCCCGATTAGCATGTGGTCACCACGTGAACAGAACCACGGGAAGAACGCCGTGTGCTGTGTGGCGTCTCTGGAAACGGACCAGCTTCGTTCTCATGTAATTAACGTAGTTTGAAAATGCCCATATCATTTCCACATTGAAGTTCCTGATTCTCAGAGTTCCACTATCTCTCCTACTGCCCGAGTTTCCACATGGTCCTAATTCCAATAGTTGACTAGTTCTCCAGTTCTCCTCATTCTTCTAGCCATTTCATGATTTCATAGATCTTCAGGTTTCTCAGTTCCTCTAGTTTTCTAGTTCTTGTTGCTCGACTAGTTTCCCCAAGACCCCATGTTTTTTTCCCTAATGCCCCTACTGTCCTAATTCTAATAGTTGACTAGTTCCCCATTTCTTCTCCTTCTTCTAGCTCTTTTTTTTAAATTCCACATAAGTTTGCTGTTCTCCTAGTTTCCTAGATCCACCATTTCCCCAGTTAATCTAGTGTTTCCAGTATTGTTCAAAACAGATTCTCTGTCCTAGTTCCCCAAGTTTCCTTGTTCTCATAGTTCCTCTCTCACCAATTCTTCTTGTTCCCGTACTGTCCTAATTCCCCATGTGTTCCTCAATCCCCCAGTCTCTTACCATCCTAGTTTCTTGGTTCTTGGAGTTACACTACTTAGTGACCTAGCTTGTCCGAATTCAAATAGATCAAATAGACCCCGCCCACCCCCAGAATAAAAGTCACAGTCGATCAGTGTGCAATTTAAATGTTGCGTGATCTCAATGTAAATGCATCTGTTGCTGGAAGAACGTAATATAAACGTAAACAAACGGCACCATGGAGACCAAGGAGCTATCAAAACTTGTCCAGAAGCTCATAGGTTTATAAAACATCTTGAACATTCCACATAGTGACATTAAGTCCAATATTCAAAATGAAAAAAAAATAAATAAATAAAGTTGGAATTAATCAGAGAAGCAGTCGAGAGTAACTAAACGTGAAGCTACCACCATCGTGCTTCACAGTGAGGATGGTGATCATCTGCCCGATGTTTCGTTTCCCCCACACGTTGAGCTTTGTGCCAAGGACAAACATGTTTTCCATGTAATTCCCCAGTCTCACTTTTGGGCAAAGTCCAAACAGGATTTAATACGACTCGCCACTGTTCCAAGAAGCCCAGCTGTGTGGAGTGTCCAGGTTATGGGTATCCTCACTCTCCAGCTCCTTCAGAGCTCGCCCGGCCTCTCGGTTCCTTCTCTGACTAATGACCTCCGTACCCCTCTCCTACCCCATATGTGCTGCTTTGTGTGAAACACATAAACCCTCATATCGAGCCGGAGAGTTGATGTTTATGGCTTACTGAGAATTTAATCACACTGTTGGAGTTTTAGCACGTCCATCACATACCATCATCACATCTCTTAAACATGACCTGGCGTCCTGGAACAGCTGCGAGGTCTCCCTCTGTAGTGTTGTTGTTGTTCAATTGTAAAACTCGCGACTCGCGCTTTGCCCTTTTGCACTTAGCAAACACGAGAAAACGGGAAAAGCTGGACAAGTGTGATGATAAATAAAAGCCTAAAAATACAATCCCAGGCTACCACTGCTGCTCGGCGGGATCTTTTGACATGTGGCTCCGTCCAACATTAACAATGACCTCAAAGGTGGATGTTTGCGTTGGTGGTTGGACTGCGCTTTCTCCCGTACTGCAGCAAAAACGGCGAACACGCACCATAAATCTGCGTTTAAAACCGAGCAAAAACCCGCAGCGCTAAACTGTGTTCGGCCAATTAGTTTCCATGAAGGAGCCATTTTTTGTCTCGCCAAGTGGCTCTCGTTTCTTTCTCTTTCTTTCTTTTTTTTTTTGTAAAGGGCCCTCATTAGAACAGTAACAAACAAGGTTCTGCTACTGATGCACTTTACGTCATGTCAATAGCGCCGGGTCGGCTTGCCATGGCGAACGGCGCGTACGTTTTATGAAATCTTTAATCATCGTACATCTGTTTTGCGTTGTAATAAACGCCTCATTTGCCGGGTACTCTGGACAATCCGAACGCTAAAAAGTCTGCGCGTTCCAACTGGGCTCTATCCCGAAAGCTAATGTGAACATGAAAGAACATGCGGGTTTGGACGATGAGCGTACATGCCGTGCCGCAGAAGAGAAAAGAGGACGTTTCTGGAATCCTGGATTCTGATTGGCCAGAAGGTGTTTATACAGGTTTATGTAAATGTCCTTTATTATGGTTTCCGTAGTAACCGCTCATGCACAGGGACTTCGTACTAACCCCAGTGTCAGTGCTTTTAACAATGTTAAATGTAACGATGAATGGATTGAGTTCAGGGCGGGAACGCTAACTCCGCCTTGACGTAAGTGCTGTAAGAGGAAACGGTAGCTTTTATTGTTGATTATTTTCCCATACCTGCACACCCTGTTCTGTTTTATTCAGTCAGTCGTCTATATGCTGAATGTTTTTCCCTCCCGACAAAATAATGTCCAAACCTGACATATGCTGTGCATTATGGGTAATGAACACAGTAACGCCATATGAGCATTTGAAAACGCTTGGATTTGGGATGTTTGTCAAAATGACTGACGTCCGGGTGGCAAGTACCTCGACGTGAACTCTGCCGCTTGAGCATGTGTGTGTTGCTCGCCTTTTAATGATGCAAATGTGTCCAATTAATGACCTCATGGCGCTTTAAGGAGCGAAAGAATGAGAACGAGAGGGGGGAAAAAACCCAGCGAGAGAGAGTTTGCAGGTGCGTTGGGATCAGTCCAGAATCATCGTGGGCACATTTCTGCACCGCTGTTTCACAGCTGAATGGCGTCCAGCTGCACTATATATATATATATATA
>JAFFST010048465.1:15817-26777 GCA_022414735.1 Noturus placidus | reverse complement strand
CTCAAAATAGGGGGATTTTAGTTTTGTCTCTAAACATGCCTTCTGGAGTTATTACTACACGTATTATAATATCACATAAAGAAAGGTCTCTCGGGCTGAGAAGTGGGCGTATGTGCGGTATGTAGAGCGGCGATGTGATAAAGGCTTACGGCTACGTGATGACGTCGCGAGCGTGTGTGTTCCCGTCTTCATCGTAAGTCACGTTCACATGCAGATGTCAGAACTGGAGAAAGATGAGATGTACAGGAGTATGAGAACTCCAGGCACTGGGGGGAAACTAGGAGAACTACTCTAGAACCCTAGGGGAACCTGGAGACATGGGGAAACTACAAAAACAAGCACACATGGAGAGTTAGATGCGATTGGTCCAGCAGAACTTGGACAATAACTAGAGATACTACTAGGAAGATCTCAAAGTGAAGTAGAAAGTAAACAAGCTGGGAGACGAGTTACCAACAGACCACTGAAATGCTTGAGGACTGACGTAGCTAGGACACTTCGAGCACTGGATGAACATGCAGGACATGGAATTTCAGGACGTTGGACATTTTAGACATGACCTTCTAGGACGCCAGGGAAGTTCTGGCACGAAAGGAATTAGAAGAGCTGGAGAAACTGGCCTACTTGTGGAACGATGGGAACAAGCAAAGCTCAGTCATTTGGACTAGTTGGACATTAGGAGAATTATTTCCTAGCAGAACTAGGAATTTTAAAGAAAGTCGCTCGCTAAGAGGAAAAAAAAAAACGTAGAATACTAGAGGAATGAAGACCCTAACGTATGAGAGATATTAATGATGAAGACTAATCCCCTGAGATTCTAGGGGAACTGCGAGAGCTAGGGAATTTGAGCAAAAGGGAAAACTTTGTTGAACTTGGAGGTTAATTGGGATGATCTGGAAAGTAGCAGACTGAAGAACCTGGAACAATGTGGGAACTTGAAGAATTGGGTGAACTGGAGAAACTAAAATAACTAGGACACTAGGGAACTACAGGAAATAGGGCACTAGGAAAATACTTCAACTGAGGAAAAGTGAAAGAACTCTGCAGGAATTGGATAAGCAGAGGGACGAGCAGACGTAGGAAATGTGGACAGGTTGGACACTAGGGGAAGTAACGGAACTAGGAACACTAGGATCATTGGAACGAGAAGAACTATAAAACTTCCCTCACATTAACCTTGGATAACTGGGGTACTAACAGAGGCAGCAGAACAAAGAGACCACAAAACTCTGGAACTCGGAGAATCAGGAATTACGCTAATTGGAACCTTTAGCAGAATTAGGAACGCTGAAAGAACTGGGGAACTGGGGAACTCGGATAAAGCAGAACTAGGAGATTCGGACACATGAGGGAACTGAGGGAATTAGACTATCTGAGCTAGTAGGAACTGAGAGGGAAGTAAGATACTGTTTAGGATAGTAGGGGATGTAGATCTAAGAACCAGAAAAACTAGGAGAACCAGGGGTATTCTGTGAATTAGGACACTAGAATATATAGGAACAAACAGAACTGGGAAATTCGGGCCAGTAGGACACAAAGAGAATCAGAAGAACTAGATATAGAAGACATTTGGAACTAGTAGCAGAACTTTAATAATAATAAAGGAACTACATGTATACAGAACTAGGGAATGCAGGACTGGGAGAACTGGGAGCTAGATCTGAAAGAGTATACAATCCAGGAACCATTGGGAACTAGGAGAACTGTACCCAGATGGCTAGGAGACTAGGAGAAACTACACTATATTAGGACATTAAAGGAACTAAGAGAACTTTGTACTGTACAGATACTAGACAAAACTAGGAAGGAGGAGAACTTCAAGAACTAAACAAAGTGGAACTGGGAGCGACGACAACTCGGAAACGATTCGGGACTAAATAAGTATGAGGAACTATGAGAGCCATGAAAATATGAGGAACTATGAGAGCCATGAAAATATGAGGAACTATGAGAGCTGTACTGAACTGAATACGAGACGAGGAGAAACGAAGACACATTAGACAGCTAGAGGAACTAGACGTTTAAGACTGTAGAACTCTCAGAAATAGCAACCAGGGGAACCTCTGAAAGAAGTGTAAAGACTCGGAGACTGTGAGAATAAAGTAGGATGGAACTTGAGGTAGTAGGAGAAACCGAGCCAGGTCATTAGGAGTGAGTTTGTGTGCATCAGGAGAAGAAAAGAGAACGCAGCGGGAGCGTCCTGCTCGAGAAAAGGAGGAACCCGGCTTTTTAACATTTGGAATTACAGCAAAGGGACGTTTTTACTCAGCATGTGAAATAAAACAGAGATGGAAGCCTCCTTGCACTTAACGCCGAACACAAACACACTCTCGCATTGTAGAGAAGCACTTCTCCCCCGGAGGCTCGGCAAACCTCGTGGACAACATAGGTCCAATTTAAACCCGTTCAACTGAGTCCAATCCAGGAGAATGTCCCCCCCCCTCTCTCTCTCCTCACACACACTCTTTTTCTCTCTCTCTCTCCTCACACACACTCTCTCTCTCTCTCTCTCTCTCCTCACACACTCTCTCTCTCTCTGTCCTCACACACACTCTTTTTCTCTCTCTCTCTCTCTCTCTCTCTCTCTCTCTCTCTCTCTCTCTCTCTCACTGTAGTCCAAAGCCAACAACATAAAAGTCTGAAAGTCTTCAGTAATCCAGAGTAGTGCAATGTTTTATATTTGACATTTTATGCCGCTTCTTATTGACGTTGTGTGAGAATATCTGAATGTTTCCTCAGCTGGGATTTATGGAATCTTCTTTGCGAAACCCAGTTTGACAGAAGAATGTGTTGAACCCCGTTGACGGATCCCAGAATATCATTTTTTCTTGATCTTGAGCTTCATCAGGTACATTTTTTTTAATGGTGTTTTTTTTTTTTTTTTGCTTTTGTAACATGGAGCTAGCGCGTGTCTCATCACACGTGTGGAATCTTCAGCACGTCTCCGTGCTCTAACCGCGAGATGAGACACTTTCGGCTGTGTATCTGTAAAGCTTCAGAAGTTTAACAACAGCCATCTGTCAGGAGGACGTGTGTAAGATCTTGCTGCTGAAGAACCCACTTTCCTGACCTATTAACGACTTTAATGGTCGGATTAAGTGATGGTTATCCCGGGAACCTTATCTCCGAATTCACTGCGCGATGTGTGAGCGGCGTTCGTTTAGGGTAGAACATGGCAGAAAGCTCTCCCCGTGTGTCTGTTTCATCTCCAGATAAACATGCTTCACTTCCACCTGATCAGTCTGAAGGGGAGTTAAGAGCTATGAGGATTGGTCTGGAATTTAGGGAAAGTGGGAAAACCTAGTAAACTGTTAGAAGAACTATTCTATGAACTTATGTGTACCATGAGATATGACAACTAGCAAAAAGCTCAGAACTAAGAACTATTGGGAACTACGAAACTCTGGAACATTAAGACGTATGAGACTAAGAAGGTCTACCATCAATTAGGAATCTAGCAGAAACTAAAGAGCAAGAGAAACAAGGAACTATGAGAACTCAATATTGGGACACTAGAGGAACAATCAGAACTAGTTCAGATATGGAAACATAAGAACTAGGAGAGCAAAACTAAAACGATAGACCAGGAGACTCTGTGAACTGAGAACTATTAGGAGTACTGGGAACTAGGAGAGCTGTGCGACCTATGAAATGAATAGGAACTATGAGGACTGTACCAAGATAGCTAGGAGACTAGGAGAAACTACAATGTATTAGGAACTTGGAGAAACCAAGAGAACTTTGTTCGGAACTCGGAGAACTGCGCTGAAATTAATATGAGACTGGGAGAAACTAAAATGAATTAGGAAGCTAGTGGAACTAGGAGAACTTTTAACCTGTAGAAGTCAGCAACAAGGGGAACTAAAAGAACTAGGAGACTATGAAGCTGGAGCTAGGAGATACCATGTGGGATACAGGAACCAGGAGGTACAGTAGAAAAGGTTAGGGGACTTTGGGAAATGAAGATGGTTATAAGTGAATAAAACTAAAGGACGTGAATAATTGTAAAAACAAAGGGTACTAGGAGCTAGTGCAACTCGGAACTAAGAGAACTAATAGGAACTATTGGACATAAGAAGAAATACATTGTGGTTTCGTCCACTCCATTCACAAGATTTAGTATCTTGGGCCTCCAGGACGATGGGGCGTAACGTGACAAGTGTAAGACGAACAAATCAAGTGCAACTCGTCACAACAAACACGCACGAAGGTTCCGGAAAGATGGAGCGTCACGTAGACGGCGTGAGAGCGAGGAATCTGATCAACACGAGTCCTGCGGGCCTTACTGCGCCGTAAAGTGCTGCTGTTGGTGGTCAGGTTCTGTTTCAGGTCCCGCGTTCACTTCATGAGTCACAGCGTGTGTGTGTGTGTGTGTGTGTGTGTGTGTGTGTGTGTGTGTCGTGTGTGTGTGTGTGTTTTTCCTCTGTATTTCCCCTTCGGTGGGAAACGCTGACTCTTTAGAGATGGTACGGTTTTTTATGAGGTGGTGTTAAAGCATCCAAAGCGACCACAACCGTTTCCTGTTCAAGGTTTTTCAGAGCGTCAGCCAATCGCATGAGCTCAGCTCTGGGAAAGTTCTGGTAACTCGTCGCCGTTTAAGGGATTTCCCCAAGATTTACTACCAAATCCTGACCATTTAACCTTTTCTACAGGAACGACACCGACTCAGATCACAGCGGTGAATCGTTTCGCTGCTTTTCCGTGATCGTCGTCACGGCGAGAAGCGGGTCGAAACTCACGTGAGGGTTTTTTATTGTGTTATTTTTTTAAACTGTTTATTATTGTACGTTATTGTGCTTTTAATTTGAGTGCTATTATGTTTCTCATTAACATTCATTTCTGTTTAAATCCCAGGAAGTTTAACTGTGATGGAGGTGTGGCCTCTGGGTACAGTAACAGTGAAGGTGTGGCTTTTATATACCAGTAACAGTGAAGGAGGCCTCGCATCTATGTACCAGCCTCTATGAAGGAGGCGTGGCCTCTGTGTATGACTCTATGAAGGAGGCGTGGCCTCTGTATCAGTCTCTATGAAGGTTACAGTGACTGTTAGGATCAGTGAAGCAGGCGGGCCTATGTACCTGTCAGTGACAGTGAAAGGGGTGTGGCTTCCCAATCACTGCCGAATCACCTCGTAATCAAATTGAAACCTGTGGTCGAATCAGGTGTTGAATCGGCTGCATCATGACCGTGTCATTGTCGTTACACTCTTCTGTCTATTTCTCTGTCCATTTGCTCCAGATTTGTTTTATGTTCATGTGACAGGAACCAGAACACGGGAACAAAGCTTTACTCCATCTCTGCCAATCCTGAGCGCAAGAGCTTTTCATCAGTTTCCCCAGAAACACCCATGACATTGTAATCCCTAACGAATGACAAGCGCTCTCTCTCTCTCTGTCTGTGTCTCTCTCCCTCTGTCTCTCTCTCTCTCTCTCTCTGTGTCTCTCTCCCTCTGTGTCTCTCTCTCTCTGTCTCTCTCTCTCCCTCTCTCCCTCTGTGTGTCTCTCTCAGTGTCTCTCTCTCTCTCTCTCACACTCTCTCTCTCTCTCTGTCTGTGTCTCTCTCAGTGTCTCTCTCTTGCTATTTCTCTCTCTCTCACGCTCTTTCTCTCTCCGTCTCTCTCTCTTTCTCTCTCTCTCTCTCTCTCTCTCACTCTCTCTCTCTGTCTGTCTCCCTCCCTCTGTGTGTCTCTCTCAGTGTCTCTCTCTCTCTCACGCTCTTTCTCTGTCTCTCTCTGTCTCTCTCTCTTTCTCTCTCTCTCTCTCTGTCTCTCTCTCTCTCTCTTTTCCTCTATCCATGCATTTTACTGCCACAATGACACGGTCCATTTATGCAAGAATGGCGTTGACGCTACGCAGGAACTCCTCTCATCCTGTTGGGCTGCATTTCAAACGCTCGTCTTCCCTCCCTTTTTTTTCCTTTCCTTCTTTCTTTCTAAGAAGCCGGACATACTTAATATACATTATCTCCCTCATCCATCATGACATCAGCCCGGTGAAGGACGCTTGGAGAAGGTGCAGGTGGAAGATGAAGATGAAGATGATGGATTGACCTCAATTAGGCTAAATAAACAGACCGTAAGAATGCTAGCTCTTCTGGTTTATTAGCAGGACGTCTCCAGCGGGCCGACGGTCCGGCGGACAGCCATGCGTTTCTGCGTTCTCTTCCTTTGAGTTTTGGCGTGTTCTTTGTTCAAACGCGAGGACATGATTAAGTTGACAGCGCTTTTCTTTGTACTGGATTGCGCTCGCTTCCTTTTGCCAAGCGCTCATTAGCCATAACAATGGTTTTTGAGTCACTGCTTTTTTATTGTTTCCAATTTTTTATGACTTTGAAAGTCCCTAAATCTCTGCCGGGTTTGGAATGAAGGGCATTCGCCAGAAACTGGAAGCCCAGCCCAGAGCTCTGATCTTGGGAACGATGTGCTGCTTTCTGTGTTCCACTCCCTTTCTCCGCTCTACGAGCTAAAGCTCACAGATTACTGAGACGCCGCTCGCTCTTTTCCCCTTAAAGCACACTGGACCTGAGGGAGAATCTGAGGGATGATGCGATGGAATGCCGTCTCTTTTGCATTAAAAAAATAATAATAATAAAAAGGAAATGGCGTCACCATGTTGCCTCGTGCCCAAAAATGAACTTCTTAAGTACAAAGTTGAGCACAGTGCTTTTCATCCATTTTTGCTGGTGTCACACAACACAAGCTAAACCTTCATAAAAACACATTTTGGTTTAAAAAAAGCCCGACACAACACCATGGAGCTACATTGCACATGGCAGTCTAGCTTCGCTAGCATGCTAACAACCTACCATTTTCAGTTTACGAGAAACCCCTCCCTCAATCACTTAATCCTAATAGTGTGCTAGCTATAAAAACTTGTTTGAAGGTAATTGTATGTCAAAACGCTGCAAAGGTGGACTAATGCTAGCATATTTCCCAGAGCTAGCTGGCTAGCATGCTAAAGTTGACCAAAGTAGTGAAAGGACTAGCTGTACACACTGTGTACATTGTTCATTATGCTAAATTCAACTCCTAGCTACTTATTATGGGTTACGAAGGACAAATGGAGCGCAATCAGAAAATAAGCCAGACTGAGGATCCAGACATAATCGGATGGCTTTCGGGGTCCAAACCCTGCTCGAGCAGCCGGTAAAATGGTAACTGGCGCACTTGTATAGCGCGTTTATCCAAAGCACTTTACCCTGTGTCTCATTCACACACTCACACACACCAATGGTAGCAGAGCTGCATGCAAAGTGCTAGCTTGCCATCGGGAGCAACTTGGGGTTCAGTGTCTTGCCCAAGGACACTTCGGCATGGGATCACCCGGGCCGGGAATCGAACCGCCAACCCTACGATTAGTGGATTAGTGGACAACCCGCACTACCGACTGAGACACAGCCGCTCGGTAAGTAAGTGTGCTAAAAAGAAATGCTAGTTGAGGCAAGTACCAACACATTTGATTTGATCCCGGGTTTAATGAGAAACGGGTTCGGGTTTTAGGCGTTTGTGGAAGGATCGGAGAACACTCTGAGCGAGGTGCAGCTAATTTCACCTCTTAGATCTCAGAGAAGTGCAAGCCACGAGACCGGAGTCGAGTCGAATGGCTAAAGCTCGTGGATTAGCGACACGCAGCAGTTGTTTGCCGTTTCAGGAGAGTAAACCCAGGATATATGATCTACTGCCATGTTTAACACCTAACACGTGTAACAATGGCATTACTGAGGACAAAAGAGACAGCCCCGTTAAGGAGGTCTTGTCCCTTGTTCCCTTTGTTCCGCTGCGCTAAAGCTCGTGGATTAGCGAGACGCTAGGGCCAATTTGCTTCCCGTTTCCTAACGCTCGCTTTCCGCCTCTCGGAATCTATTACGAGGCTGAGGGGAATTAACGCGGGACTTGTAAAGCTAAGCTACACGCTGTGTGGATAAAATGTCCCGAGCTTGAGTGTTGAGAGCTGAATAGTAAAACGGAAGGGCTTAAGTTCTAATCCCAAAACCGCCGTTCAGCAACAAAAATAAAAGGCTCGGCTTTTTAGCTTGGGCTCTGCCTCGCTCGTACGTCGAGCGATAAAACCGACTGCCAAGTGGGTAAATATAAACGGAGCTCCAGAAGCCCGGCCCGCATTCCTCACCGCCGACGACTTCTTTAATCAAACGATGCCGTTTATTTCTGCCATGCGATTACAAAAAAAAGAGAGAGAAGAAAAGACGGAGACCTTGTGGCTTTTATTGCGCTGCGAGGGCTGCCAGATGGCCCCCAGGCTCCCCAATGAAAACAAAAGGAAAAATAAAATGCGTTCGGTAGAAGAAGCTTTAATAAGTGCGGGCCTGTAAAAATGACGCGCAGGTTCTCTGGCAGCGCTCGGAGCTCGGACGTTACTCGGCCGCTGAGAGACGTAAAGTCATGTTTTGTTAAATATCGGCGACGGGGGGAGCGCGCGCGCTCCAGCACGAGAGAAGAAACAGATCGAAAACGCAGAGCACGTTCGACACGACGGCGGTTTTCCTGACATTCGCTTAAAAAGACGAGGAAAGATCAGTAGAAAGCTTCGTACGATCCCGACACGTTTCTCGTTTATTCGTTCTCCACATGACCTTACAGCTGGACTCTGATTGGCTGGATTTCTCCCTGCACGTGTGGTTCATAAATCTGTCTCTGCGCTCTGATTGGACAGCGAGGTGTTGATGTAGATCAGCTCATTGAAAGGAATAGTGATGTGTAGAGTGTTTATGTTTAAAATCGATCTGGCTTTAACTCGCTGCCTCACAGAAGTCACGCCACCGTTCTCTTTAAACACAACGAGGAACGAGACAGGAAACCGAAACCGTCCTCTACCTGCCTCTGTCCGTCTCTCTCTGTATCCGTCTCTCTCTCCCTACGTCTCTGTCTCTACCTGTCTGTCTCTCTCTATATCCGTCTCTCTCTCCCTACGTCTCTGTCTCTTCCTGTCTGTCTCTCTCTATATTCGTCTCTCTCTCCCTACGTCTCTGTCTCTTCCTGTCTGTCTCTCTCTATATCTGTCTCTCTCTCCCTACGTCTCTGTCTCTTCCTGTCTGTCTCTCTCTGTATCCGTCTCTCTCTCCCTACGTCTCTGTCTCTACCTGTCTGTCTCTCTCTATATCTGTCTCTCTATCAATCTCTTTCTCCCTACGTCTCTGACTCTACCTGTCTGTCTCTCTCTATATCTGTCTCTCTCTGTATCAGTCTCTCCCTACGTCTCTGTTACCACCTGTCGGTCTCTCTCTATATCAGTCTGTCTGTCTCTGTATCCGTCTCTCTCTCCCTACGTCTCTGTCTCTACCTGTCTGTCTCTCTTTATATCTGTCTCTCTCTATATCAGTCTCTCCCTATGTCTGTCTCTACCTGTCTGTCTCTTTCTATATCTGTCTCTCTCTATATCAGTCTCTCCCTACGTCTCTGTCTCTTCCTGTCTGTCTCTCTCTGTATCCGTCTCTCTATCCCTACATCTCTGTCTCTACCTGTCTGTCTCTCTGTCATTACATCTGTCTCTACCTAGGTGTCTCTCTCTCCCTACATCTCTGTCTCTACCCGTCTTTCTCTCTCTGTATTGCTATACATTTCTCTCCCCCCCCCTGTCTTTGAGTGAGTGCTGTAACTAAGATAATTTGGTTGCCCTTCTTTCTTAGGCAACATGCAGCAGCGTGTGGGCGGGGCTAGAAATAGTTCAGCTCACTGATTGGTCAAACACAATGGTGGAAAAGAATCTCTTATTAATTGGTTTGTTTTTTAATGAGGACAGATCCAAAATGGCTTCCTGGTCACTAGAAGAGCTGAGTACACAGTGGTGCTGTAGAGCCTACATGGGGCCCGGTTCTGTCCCAGAGAACCGAGAGAAAGCAGGACTCTGTGGATTTTGTTGTTGTCTGACAAAGTCACGTCTTTCTATTGGCACGAAGCAAAAAAGTAACGGCACCCATGCTTTGTTCCAGAGATGCATTCATTTTACGACATGCTCTTAAAATCTTTCTTAGAAATTATCATCAAAGAAGTTTAATTTATTTACGCCAGACTCCATCTACAAGCTTCATCAAAAACATGTCACGTGATGGGAAACGCACCCGGCGACTCAGAGACTCAACCAGTTATCTCAGACACCATCTCTCTCTCTCTCTCTCGCTCTCACCCACTCTCTCTCTTGCTCACTCTCTCTCTCGCTCTCTCTCTCTCTCACGCGCTCTCTCTCTCTTGCTCACTCTCTCACACTCTCTCTCTCACCCACACTCTCTCTTGCTCACTCTCTCTCTCACCCACTCTCTCTCTCACTCTCTCACCCAGTCTCTCTCTCTCTCTTGCACTCTCTCTTTCTCTCTCTTGCTCACTCTCTCTCTCTCTCTTTCGCTCTTGCTCACTCTCTCGCTCACTCTCTCTCTCCCACCTCAATGAACATCTATATTTGGACACCATGACTGCCTTTCAAATTAATACAAAAGGAAGTAAAATGATCATATCTTCCTCGCTGCATTCGCGAGAACATCAGAACAGGCACCAAATATGGCGCCGGCGCTCGTGTCCTTTCTGACCCCACTCATCCAAACCTCTACAGTAGTTCTCTGTTTACAACCCGTCGTGTTCCCTCCATCCACATCCCTCCATCCCCTTTTCCCTCGTTCTCATTCTCATTCCCGCTCACTCTCGTAAAGCTGCATCATATGGCAGCCCAGAGCACTCAGGCAGGCCTGTAAACCTCTCGCTCACCCCTCACCATCCTTCTCTCTCTCTCTCTCTCTCTCTCTCCAACCTTCTCCCTCTCTCTCTCTCTCTCTCTAACCTTCTCTCTCTCTTTCTCTCTAACCTTCTCTCTCTCTCTCCAACCTTCTCTCTTTCTCTCTCTTTCTCTCCAACCTTCTCCCTCTCTCTCTCTCTCTCCAACCTTCTCTCTATCTTTCTTTCTCTCCAACCTTCTCTCTCTCTCTCTCTCTCTCTCCAACCTTCTCTCTCTCTATC
>JAFFST010048465.1:0-5000 GCA_022414735.1 Noturus placidus | reverse complement strand
GTTGTTTTTGGGTTGTGTTCTGTCGGTTGTTTTTTGGGGTTGTGTTGTGTCGGTTGTTTTGGGGTTGTTGTGTGTCGGTTGTTTTGGGGTTGTTGTGTGTCGGTTGTTGTGTGTCTGTTGTTTTGGGGTTGTGTTCTGTCGATTGTTTTGGGGTTGTGTTCTGTCGGTTGTTTTGGGGTTGTTGTGTCGACTTTAAGCAGCGGTTCTCGATCCTGTGAGCTGAGCTCGGGAAAGGAAGTAAATATTGTACTTTTGTGCCGTGAAAACTCTTCCGAGTCCGAACGTGACGTCAGAGTTCACGTGGGAGAAGTTCCATATCTTCAGAGTCGGGTTACGCACCTGCTGGAGTGGCGTTCCGGAGCGCTCCGTTCGGGGTATTAAGGGTGGTTTTCTTTTTGTTTTAGTGTATTTACATCCAACAGGGCGGCTGTGTCTCAGTCGGTAGAGCGGGTTGTCCACTAATCCACTAATCGTAGGGTTGGTGGTTGGAATCCCGGCCCGGGTGATCCCATGCCGAAGTGTCCTTGGGCAAGACACTGAACCCTAAGTTGCCCCCGATGGCAAGCTAGCACCTTGCATGCAGCTCTGCTACCATTGGTGTGTGAGTGTGTCTCATTTGTAAGTCGCTTTGGATAAAAGCGTCTGATACATGAATAAATGAATAAATGTAATGTAAATGTAACACGTGAGTTTAATCATGTTGTGGTTACATCACACTGTCCAGATGGTGGCGCTGGACTTCACGCCGCGCATGCACAAGCTAAAATCATGGCAAGAAAAGGTCCAAGATCGGAATTGTGCGTAACTAAGACACCGCCTCTGTTTGTGACAAACTCCGCCCTCACACGTGTCACTCTCACGTGACCCGCCTACGTCTGTAGTTTCGTCCCACGTGCACAGTTTTGATATGAACTCCTCACTCTGGACTTTAAACTCACGTTCACGTTTATTCCGTTTGTTTTTGTTTCATGTTAGTGGTAGCAGTGTGCAAGTCAGGAAGTGGATAAAGGTGATGGAGTCTGATTTCACTCTCGGCAAATCCACACACACACACACACACACACACACACACACATACTCACACAGCTTTTTTTCAGCTCTCTGACTTGTTTCTGCAACATCTTCCACCAGGAAATGGGAAACAGTCGCCTTCGGTTCAAGGGAGCAAGTACACATATGGTTCTCTCTCGCTCACACACATCTCGCTCACATACCACACACATGCACTCACACACGGACGCTATAGCGCAAAGGGGGGAGAAAAGGAACACACACAAACATGAAACACGCTGGACGGAAACGTGCTCAAACACTCCGGTCGTGTACCGATAATCGTAAACACACACGTACAAACACTGCGGGAACCTCTGCGGTTCGTAAACACCACTCGAAAGGACACGCTCATACACACACCCACACACTCGCACTAATACACACGAGAGCAGGACCCTCGCGCTGGGGGTTTTTATGCCACATGGACTGGCACGCCATCTTCTTCAATATGGTCCCCGTTAGAGCCGAGGCATGGGGCCGACTGACGTGAGGGCCTGATGCGTAGAGCCCGGCCCTTTTTTCCTCCTGTTTTCATTTTTTCTTTTTTTTTTTGCTGTATTTATGTTCTTTTAAACATACCTCATGAATGTGAAGTATCTGCTGTGTGAGCTTTGGACGGAGCACAAGGCAAGCGGACGAGCAGCCGATATCAAAGCGCTCGTCCGCCAGCTCTTGTTTCAGGACCTCGGGTTTTGGGGAAAGTCGATATGGCTGTCCTTCTATTTGCCCGTTTTTTTATCTCGGGGTTAAGACGGAGCTCACCTGCGTGCGACTGGAGTGTCGTGTCTCAGAGGACGGGACTGTGTGTGTGTGTGTGTGTGTGTGTGTGCCATGAAACCTTCCCATGCTCTTCGCTGTAAGGAGTTTACATGCTGCCTTCACAAACTACACGAAAAAAGTCACAACATAAAATAACTTCTGGGTCGTGAGGTGAGACGTGACGGATCTAGTGTGTGTAGTTAGTGTGCAGGGGTTAGTACCTACCCAAGGAAGGTCAGCCGGAGACAGGGTCAAGGGCTCTCGAAGCTCAGTGATGTGTGTGAGGAGAGAAGGCTAGTCCATCTGGTCCGATCCCACAGAAGATCTACTATAGCACACACTGCTGAAGTTGTTCATGCTGGTTCTGGACGTTCTGGACAAACGAGTCCGATCCACAGAGGCTCCACCTCACATCTTACAGAACTTAAAGGATCTGCTGCTGACGTCTTGGAGCCAGAAACCACAGCACACCTTCAGAGGTCTTGTGGAGTGAGGCCTCGATGCCTCAGAGCTGTTCTGCTCCACCATGTACCATGTAAGGAAATTCTCTGAATGCAAAGCATTCTGGGTAACTTGTGTCCTGGCAGCGTTTTGGCCTTCTACCGAACATCTTCTGGGTTAATAGGATAACGTAATGACCCGTACGGTGACCAGGGGACCGTTCCATTATAGTTGTTAGCGTTAAAATTGCATAACGGAGGAAGAAGTGATGAATAACATCCCAGAAGTTCTGTGAGAGACTAATCGCATAATGAATATTTTGGATGCGAGTTGGATCACGACGTCCTGAAGCCTACAGTGATGTTAATCCCTCGGGTCGTCTAATAAACTGGTGGAACTTCCCTGGAAGATCGACAAGGGATTGAAACGAGGGGAAACCGCGAGGAGAAGGGCGCAAGGGAGCATTAAAGGACATTTAAAATGAGGAGTAAATGAGGAAAACGCATCAGAAACCTTCTTGTGCTGTGTAATGAGTACTTTATTTTATCCTGGGTTAGATTACAATTCCTTCTGGCTTCTCGGAGGTTCTCTTGGGTCATCGACTTCTTTAAGGTTAGAAAAGTAATCAAACCGGCTTCATGATTGGGGAAGTCAACATGGGAGCATTTAAAGAAAACATTCAGCAGCAATTGAGGAGAAAATCCAGGATCTTTGCTGCATTCGAAGGTGACACCTCTGCGTTCTGGCGCTGTTCTGCAGCGTGTTCTGGTGAGAGCCGAGTGGTGTATGTAGGGAGGAACGCCAGGTTTTATCTGGAGCTGGGTCATTCTGAGGATAAACCCTGAGCTGTACTGTCTGTTCTTCATCTCTCCTGATGTCAGCAGCTCCAAAAACGACCTCCAAAATCAGCTTAATGCAGCGGAGGAGAAGCTCCAGTCGCTTAAAGGGAGTTGGGAGTGTGTGTGCTGATAAAATTCAGCTACTACTTTCCTTCTCTCTATCTGTCGAGGACGGGGGAATGCACTCGGAAGCAATGGCTCGCTCTTTTTTTCCTTTTTCGCTTCACATCATTCCCTGTGCGTCTAGACTGGACCTTTATCAGCAGACTATAGCAGAGGCGTGTTAATACACACTGTGTACACACTATATACACACTCTGTACACACTATATACACACTGTATACATTATACACACTGTATACACACTATATACACACTGTGTACACACTATATACATTATACACACTATATACACACTCTGTACACACTATATACACACTGTATACATTATACACACTGTGTACACACTATGTACACACTCTGTACACACTATATACACACTGTATACATTATACACACTGTATACACACTATATACACACTGTATACATTATACACACTATATACACACTGTATACATTATACACACTATATACACACTGTATACACACTATATACACACTGTATACATTATACACACTATATACACACTGTGTACACACTATATACATTATACACACTATATACACACTCTGTACACACTATATACACACTGTATACATTATACACACTGTATACACACTATATACACACTCTGTACACACTATATACACACTGTGTACACACTATATACATTATACACACTATATACACACTCTGTACACACTGTATACATTATACACACTATATACACACTGTGTACACACTATATACATTATACACACTGTATACACACTGTATACATTATACACACTATATACACACTGTATACACACTATATACACACTGTATACATTATACACACTATATACACACTGTATACATTATACACACTATATACACACTGTGTACACACTTTATACATTATACACACTATATACACACTCTGTACACACTATATACACACTGTATACATTATACACACTATATACACACTGTGTACACACTATATACATTATACACACTATATACACACTGTATACATTATACACACTATATACACACTGTATACACACTATATACACACTGTATACATTATACACACTGTATACACACTGTATACATTATACACACTGTATACACACTATATACACACTGTATACATTATACACACTATATACACACTGTATACATTATACACACTATATACACACTGTGTACATACTATATACACACTGTATACATTATACACACTATTTACACACTGTGTACACACTATATACACACTGTATACACACTGTATACACACAGTGTACACACTATATACACACTGTATACATTATACACACTATATACACACTGTATACATTATACGCACTATATACACACTGTATACATTACACACTGTATACACACTATATACACACTGTATACATTATACACACTATATACACACTGTGTACACACTATATACACACTGTATACATTATACACACTGTATACACACTGTATACACACTGTATACATTATACACACTATATACACACTGTATACATTATACACACTGTATACACACTATATACACACTCTGTACACACTATATACACACTGTATACATTATACACACTGTATACACACTATATACACACTGTATACATTATACACACTATATACACACTGTATACATTATACACACTATATACACACTGTATACACACTGTATACACACTGTATACACACTTTATACATTATACACACTGTATACACACTCTGTACACACTGTATACATTATACACACTATATACACAC